>CH002979.1:550040-598648 GCA_000149265.1 Ciona savignyi | reverse complement strand
GTTTGGTATACATGACGACGACCTGGGTCACAATGTTTTAACTACGGTAACTACAAAAGGCGAAAACGATAAAATGACAAGTTGCAATAACATTAATGGTGAAATTCGTCCTACGCATACCGCCAAACCACCGAATTCTCATTATTACCAACTTCCAAAAGTAAAGATAAATAGTATATTGATGGCAACGTTCTAGAATACCCAGCGTGGGAAAGTGCATTTGACTGCGTTGGTAGAGCAAAGATCGACATTTGTTGCGCACAAACTAAATTTACTTGGTCAATTTCTGGCTGGGGAACCTAAACAACTCGTACAAGGTTTTCTGCTGTTGCAGACTGAAGATGCGTATCGGGAGGCAAAATATCGACTAAAAAGACGCTACGGTAACGACAGCGTAATCGCCGAAACATTAATTGACAAACTACATCATTGGCCCCAAATAATGGAAGGCGATCCTTACGGGCTGCGCAGGTATTCGGACTTTATCCATCAGGTGTCCGCCGCTAAAAGAAAAATAAGAAATCTGGAAATTCTAGATTTTCCACAGGAATCCGCAAAAATACTTTCTCGTTTGCCTTCAAGTATTGTGTCTAAATGGCGCGAGGTTGTATTAAACTGGAAATGCGGTGAAAACCAAATTGATTACCCTCCATTTGAAATATTGGTCAAATTTATAGAAGAAAGATATGAAATGCAAAATATCCCAGAGTTGCAAGGTCTATTTCCGGAAGCCAAAACTCGTGCTTATAAAAGGTCGTACAGCTCCACAACAAGATCATATCTTGCGTCTAGCAAAGATCCGTCAAACACGCTTAACATACACGGAGAAAACTGCCTGTACTGTACACAAGTACACCATATTGATAGATGCGAGAGTTTCAATTCTCTTCCCCGACAATCCAAGCTTGATTTTCTGCGCGAACATCGAATATGTTATAGCTGCGGATCATCCAAATTCCACATTGCGCGATTTTGCAATCAACGGGTCGAGTGTAGAATATGCAAAAGAAAGCATCTTACTACATTGCATATAAATCGAGACAAACAAGATGTAACAAACAGCCGATGCAGTAGCGTGTGTGGCGTAATCGGTGAAGAGCACGGATGTGATAACGCAATGATCGTTCCTGTGTGGGTGAAGAAAAAGGGTAACTCTGACAAACCAGTTTTGTGTTACTGTATTCTAGACGACCAATCCAACAAAACGTTTATATCGGATAATTTAAAAAATGAACTCGGTATAACTGGGATAAAAACCCACTTGAACCTTTCCACCATAAGCCAGAGCTGTATGCCAACGCCAAGCAGTCGTGTTCGAGACCTCGAAGTCTTAAGCTATGATAGAACGGAAAGTGTTTGCATATTCACCTCATACACTTGTCCCGAAATTTCGAGAAACTTGAGCCAGGTACCAAGACCCGAAACAGCAAGACAATGGAAACACCTAAGAAAGATATCCGACGAATTGGTACCCTTTATATCCGGTATTGAAGTAGGTATTCTTATTGGAAGCGACTGTCCAAGCGCACTTAAGCCAAGAGAAATTATTTCTGGTGGCGAGAATGAGCCATACGGACAGAAATCAATACTAGGTTGGGGAATCATTGGAATCGTGTGTCAGAACCATCGCTGTAACGATTCGACAAGTGATACGAACCGATTTAGGAGTCCAAAGTTTTGCTTTCGATCACACACTAAAGAAATTATCAACCCTATAGCAGTCATCAACTCCTTGCAATCTCATTTTGTTGGACATAACATAACGAACGATTTTTCCATAAAAGGTATTAATGTTGTTCAAACATTACAGAATGAGATGATTGAAACTCCAGACCTGCACTACGAGATGCCGTTACCTATTCGTAACAAAGTTGTGCAAATGCCAAATAAACGCCCGATGCCGATGAAACTCTTACAGCAGTTAAAAAGGAGATTCCGGAGAAACCCACGTCGCTGCTATGATTCTCAGCAAATGATAACAAGTGTGCTCAGTGATTGTGCCAAAATCGTCCCGAAAGAAAACCTGCAAGGACAAACGCGCAAGGTACAGTTATTCGGAGCAGCGAGTTCGCCTGTTGAGACAAACTTTGTATTAAAAAGAGCTGCTGATGATGGCGAAGAAAGATACGGATCAGATGCCGCAAACTTTGTAAGGAACATTTTTTACGTAGACGTCGGCTTGATATCGGTTCCAACCTGCAAGGAAGCGATATCTTTACTGCAAAGCAGTCAAGCACTATGCGCTAATGCAGGTCTTCTACTTTACAAGAAAATCAGTAACAGGCGTAGAGTAATCTCGAGCTTCTCGAAAATGGATCTGGCAGAAGAAATTGGAAATATCCATCTCCATCGTGATCCGTTACCCATCGAGCGAGTACGCCGTATGATTTGGTGCGTGGAGAATGATTCCTTTAGGTTTAAAGTTAAACTACGAGACCGTCCCCTAACGAGAAGGAACATATTATCCACTGTATGTTCAATTTCTAATCCTCTTTGTTTTCTATGCCCATTTGTTCTTGAGAGCAAACGGATTTACCAACCACAGCTTTTTGGAAAAGAGATGACAAGTTTGGCAAAGTTTACCTTTAAAACAACTAGTTATCGTAAAAGAGAACGCTGGAAAAACTATTGTTTAAAAGTAACTAGCTTTTTGTACCGCTTAGATCCATTGGTAGATGAGGATGATCTACGAGTACGAGGGAGACCTGGTCGCGCTCAGTTCAAGGACTGGGTGAAACACCCTAAGAATGTTCAGGAAATGGACCATACGCAAATCACCAGCTTTCTTTTAAAATCCAATTGTGATTGGATTGATTTTAAGTTTAACCCTCCCCATGCTAGTCACATGGGTGGTGTCTGGGAACGACAAATTAGAACAATACGTGATGCAATGAAACCCATTCTTTTGCAGAGTTCAGCAATGGACGATGAATCGTTTCGAACCCTCTTGGTTGAAATAGAAAACATTGTCAACTCACGCCCATTAACATGTAATCTTTTAAGCGATGCTGGTGCACCTGAACCACTAACCCCCAGCCACCTACTTACTTTAAAATCCAAAGTTTTATTACCCCCTCCAGGTAGATTTTGTGGTGAAGACGAGTACAGTAGATCTCGTTGGAAAAGAGTACAGCACCTCGCGAACGAGTTTTGGACGCGATGGAGAAGGGAATTTATTTCAACTCTTCAGGAACGTAAAAAATGGCAAAAAGAGAAACCCAACATTGAAAAAGATGACGTGGTATTGTTGGTCGACGACACACTTCCCCGAAATCGTTGGAAGTTGGGACGTGTGATAGATGCGTGTGCAAGCGATGATGGTCTAGTTCGACGGGTTCATGTGGCGGTATCAGATGACGCGATGGACAATGATGGAAAGAGGCTGCGGGCGTTCTCGATCCTAGAACGGTCCGTTAGTAAACTAGTACTATTGGTTTCAAACCGATCTTCGATAAATAATACGAAGAACTCGTAATTGTCGTTTTATAGAAGGTGCGATCCGCCGACGAGGAGCCATTTAAATTGTAAAAATGTGTTAATGTTAAAACTTGTAAACATTTTTAGGGAGCCATGTAGCTGCGGGAATTAGATTGTCCCGCAGATTTTTTGGGTAATTATTAGTGTTGACCAGAATCCTATTTTTTATTGCATTACTATGGTTTACGTCATTGCCACGTATTTAGAGGCTTAGCTCAGAAGAGCATTTTTTGTTACGATTTCATTCTTTTTCGTACTTTTCGATCTTTGTACTGTAACACCGAGGAACGTTGTGTTTAAACGGGGGCACGCCAAATTTCAGGTATGCATAAGTAATTCAATGAAGTGTAATCGAGATGTTTAATTAATTATTAAGAATGTGTTCTTTCTTTATTTTAGTTACCGCTTCAACGCTTCAATATACAAACGAAACAAAATCATTGGTGTTCGTGAGGCCTAGAAGTGAGTAACTGTTTAAACGTGCAAGCTGATCTACGGACATAAGCAAAGGGGCCGTAACATCCGTGTTATGAATACGACCTCAAAAGTCTTGACAAATCTATGTATTTAGCAGGTCGATTTTATTCCGGATCCAACAGAATAGTTTGCACCGTAGGTCAAATGGGGTGGAATATTATACCAATGTAGTCTGTATTTGCAGTAGTACCATAAAGTAGAGATTTCTGCAAGTTTAATCTTTTACATAAAATATAATTGTTTATTGTAATTAGATCGTTTTAATAATTCAATACAAACATAATCATGTTAGGAAAATATTAGCTAAAAACAAACTTGGTTTTCCAAATATTTAATTTTTCTTTAGTGAGTCGTGGCTGTATGATGCACACAATGAACATGATGCACACAATGAACATGATGCACACAATGAACATGATGCACACAATGAACATGATGCACACAATGAACATGATGCACATGACAAACGTGATGCACGTAATACACATGGTCATATACTACGAATCCTGTATGTCAACGATGTGAATAAATCGCCACAAACATTCCACACAACATGGTAGTTGATGAAACTTTAAGTCGAACTACAGGGATGAAAACACATTCAAAATTTTTGTCTCTGGTTCAAAGAAATCCATTTTATTTGTCGTCTTGTTGTAAGCAGCTACGCGGAATATGACAATTTCAAACTGACCCAGGGGCGATTGTCAGCACCTGAGTTCATGGAGCATGGAGGAATTGTTCATCCCAACATCATCATTCATCGCTGACGGCATGGGAATCCTCCCCAGCATCATCCGGACTCCCATCCTCTTCATCACTGACGATGTATTTCTTCTTCTTCCCATGATCTGCTTCCTCTTGCTTCCTCCTCTTTGATCCTGGAAGTCGAAACAAAAATTATAAATTCCAATAAAAACCAAAATCCCCAAGAAAATTGAGTTGAAAAATTGAATTTCAAACATTTTCTTCTCAGACCATCACAAGTTAGGGACCAGAAATACCTTTTTTTTATCCATTTTTTTATGATGTGTTTAACAACTGTCCATTTTGCCGTCTTTTCCTGTTTATTTACCATGATTTGATTGATTTGCCATTATTTAATAATGGGGCAAAAACATAAATGAACTGAACTTTAGAAAAAAAACTTCCCAGAGCAGCCACAAAGCATGGTTTAAACATCTTTGATTGAAATGCTGCTGAGTTTTGGAGATTTAACCTGTTGTGCTTCCAACACCCCCCATTATGACATCACATTACCATCTATGAAGTCATCATCGTCATCGGAACTGAGATCTTTTGCGTTCATCAGTCGACGACCGACTTCCGTGTCCGAATCCGAGGAGTAGATGTTGTCCCGATGCGATGTGGGGTGACCTGGGGGTGTAGGGGGGGTTGATTGGGGGTGAGTGGGGTTAGTTAGGTTTTGACCCTGGTTGGGTGGTGGGGTTAGCTAAGAGAATTATCTATTCTTTTTTTTGTTTTTTATCATGTAAAACGACTTGCGCCAATCGTCGGGTTACTGGATAGCAGTGTGTTAACCCACATTACCCCATGTTGGGGGTGATAATTATCGAACTCACCAGATTTGAATCGGTTTTTAATCGCCGACACACTTTCGTCGTCATCTTCGTTCGTCATCTCGTCGTATCTGTTTATATGGGATTTCTATTTACAACAATCGGATACAAACAGAATGGCGTCTTCGAAAGTTCAGTAATAAAATTCCGAAGAACATTTCTGTTTTGCACATTACGCGCTTATTACACGACTGAAAACCTTAATTTAATGAACCGTCATGTCAATCATCACATTACAAACCATTTTTTATCAGCTATTTTTATCAATGCGTCTTTGTGCCAGGTATAACTATGTGGCGGGTTCGGCCCCCCGTTCGTATCTGTGGAATATATCACCCACCTATCCTCCAAGTACCCGGATGAGAGACCTCTCATGTGAGACTTTTCTCTCATTCTCCTCTTCTGGGCTTCTCTCCTCATGTGAGCTTTCAACTGATCCTCTTCCTCCTTCAGCAGAACAGCTTTGCGAGATTCAGGGTCCTGGCCCGCTATCGGTAACACTCGGACCTGGGGGTGGGTGAGAATGGGGGTGAGGGTAAATGGGGTTCAGTAAACACCCAGACACCAATAGGATAAAAAGGGGTGCACTTAATGAGCCATGTTTACATATTTCCAGTGTAAAATATAATTCTGAAACATCAGATTCTTGTCAGAGTTGTTTGCCTGTTGTTTAGTGATTTGAGTCTTTTTCTATATTTTGACAAGTTACAAAGCATGAGACATGATATTCAGATCAGAATAGTCTGGTTTATCCCTCTGAATGGAATTAAGAAAGACACACGTGTAAGTTTGAGAAATATGTTTATAGTTTGATATTCAGATTTTGATTGTTTATTCAGAGCCCAAGAAAAAAACGAGTGCTGAGTGAGGATTGACCTACGCTACAACCTTTGTGCTACAACCCCTGTGCTCCTAACCTCAGGACTAAAGATGAAAATGTTACCTTCTGTTGGTTCTGGTTGTGTCTCATCGCTAGTCTGCTCGTCATTCGCTTGTGAGTGGCTGATTTGGTGCTGTGAGGTCGGAACGTTAGTTTCGTCTTGAACACTGCTTGCCCCTGCAGCCCCGTGCCTTGCCGGATGAACAAGTGGTTGTGGTCACCCTGGAATGGAGGTGGTGTGATTGTGTCTATCCTGAGGGGGGGGGGTTATGGGGTTAATGGTACTTATTACAAGGAAGGCAATTGTTACCTTGTACTTACATACACAGTTAAGTTTTTGAGTGTTTGTTCTTTGTGATTACTTTATTAGTGTATATCACTTCTGCCTGTATGTCACGTCAATGTGTACGCTTCCATAAATGGTTCGAACCTGTAGTGACATCTGGTGGACATCGAAGATCTCGGACCCGAGATGAAGAGACATGCTCCCATCGGACCAGCGGACCAATCGGGAGTTCGATTCCTGCAGCTCAATCCCATTCTCGTCGACGTATTTCTTCCAACGCATCGTGTTTTCCACCTGGGAGGTTCACTTCAATTAATGAACATGGTTACCCAAGATAAAATTCAAATAGAATGGTTGAAGCGCATAACATAGGATCAGACAGTGAATGGACAACTTCACTGTTTTAACAACGATAAACGACGACGTAGTCACATGACCGATGCAAGAATAACTTGTGGGTAAGCTAGATTTCAATTATATTGTTGTTTTCAATAACCACTATTTAAACTGCGTAATTGTTGGCAAATCTGCATCGCATTAGGTAACCAGGGAAACCCCCAATACCCAAGTAACCAGGGAAACCCCCCAATAACCAAGTAACCAAGGAAACCCCCCAAGTAAGCAGGGAAACCCCCAAGTAACCAGGGAAACCCCCCAATAACCAAGTAACCAAGGAAACCCCCCAAGTAAGCAGGGAAACCCCCAAGTAACCAGGGAAACCCCCCAAACCTTCAATTTGAGTCGAGTTCTCCCCTCCTCATCGAGCAGTTCATCCTCCTCAATCTCATCCTCGTAGACCGCGGGATCGAAGGGACGAGCCTCCGCGCTGATGAAGTTCGGGAATCGCACAAAGTGGATGGAGGAGCCGAGGTCCGTTGCGATCTTCGGGATTTCAACCTCGATCCTCGTTTCCTGGGAGGAAGATGGAGGATGTTGGGATCGAGGATGGGGGATGACGTTTGTGGGAGTTCACACGTTTAACATCAGGTTATGAGATATTAAAATGTTTTTATTTAAGATGTTCCTTTAGTTTCAGTAGAACCGATTAATCTACTGGGTTCAGGTGACGCTTACTAAGTAACTTGCTATAAAGGAAACAATCTAACCAGTGTGTGAGCCAGACATTAATAAGAGTGTTTCTGATGCCCGGCATTGGATTACCGTTATGACATCATCATACCAGCAGCTGGTTTTGAACCCACCACCTTTTTGCCCGTCTTATGTGGTGACATTTAGCGATATGACGTCGCGGAAATCACAATTTTTTAAAAAAAAATTGAGAATTTCTATCTAAACTGTGGGTTGGACTAGGAGCTTGGGCTAAGGAAGTTTGTAGATATTATTAAAATTTGATCAATAAACCAATCTCATCTGATAACCTGCACTTTTACATAATTGCAATGATTAATATCTTAATAACACAAAATAATCACTAGGCCTATACGATTAGCATCAGCAGACGTAGTCGTCCATATCCATATGATACCAAACCATCACTAGATGACCTACCATCGACTCCTTCACTTGCTCCGGTTCCTCTTCATCTTCACTGATCCGAGCTCTCTTCTCAATCGCTGCATCCAATAGTCAATTCATTAAGAAGATAAATTCAAAACTTTTATTTTTTAAATTTATAAGCGTTATAATTTTAAAAGGAAGAAAATGACACAGTAGTTGATGACATGTTATTTTGAATATTTGTTAAGTTTGGTTTTTAACGTTTAGCGAATACAAAAGGTAATTCTGCATGTTACCTTGCATCAACAATCCAACATCCCCCCTTCAATGTATGTATACCACACTTTCAATATGTGTCATAAAAAGGGCAAGACCTAGTGCACACTATGGGGTTACTATTGTAGTGTTGTATATCATTGGGAATTTTAGTAAAACTTAAATGATCATTGAGTTTCAGTAGAACCTATTATTCCACTTTTCAGGCATGTCCGCTAAGAGCCTTACCTAAAGACACAAATATGGTAAATGTCCGATCATTTAAACTGAATAGTCAGATGAATTATTTTAAAACAATAAATGGGCTAGAAAATCCTCTGTTTAAGTGTTAAAAAACTCATTAGTAACTTCTCCAATCTCTAGAACAGAGTAAAAAAAGATAAAGAAACTTTACCAACCTGGAACTTGTTCTTCATCAGAGGAAGAAATGTCATCAGCGTCGCCGAATAAATTTGTCACTTTCTCCTCTTGGTCTGCGTGGAACATTCTAATCAACATTATCATTTTTGTAAAAATAAAAATTCCAAAACGTCTTAATTTGAATCTGAATATATTGGACGCAACACACTGCTTAATTATATAATGATGGTAATTGTACCGGAGTTTGATTCATTGCTTGAAGCAACTTGTGTTTTCGGTACGTTGGTGTTGTCAGCGTCGCTATCGCTGTCCGATTGCTGGGGTTGGGGGGCTAAATTGGGGGTAATATTGGGGTCAATTGTCTCTTATTGGGGTGAAACAATAGTGGAATCAACAAGTGGAATTACGAGAATATGGTAGAAATATAAATTGTAAATTGAGATAAGATAATGTTGTTGATTATTACTGAGGATGGAAAACTTTGGGATTTTTTATCACAATTGTTATACAGCGAGTGTCTACCATTGGGCTGCTGAAGATATTGCATTGTGTTCACGTAACAGACATATTTCTACTGTTTATACGCTTTATCTTGTTAAAAATGAAACCCAACCGCCCACCCTGAACAAGGTAAAGTGGTGCAATACACAATGTGAAGAGATGGAATCAAAGTTGGATTCATGATGCCAATACCACTCACTTGCAGCATCTTCTTCAGCACTTGAGTCTTGTTGAACGACTTCATTCCCAGATTCTCCACTTTGAACATCACTTTCCCCAGCGTCGGATCCTTGAACTTCAGCTTCCACATCTGATCCCTGGGCTTCTGTATCCGATTGCTCCTCTGCATCCGATCTATCTTCTTCCGCTTCTGATCCCTGAGTCTCCTCAACACCTGATCCACCTGATCCCGACTCCTCTGATTCATGTCCTCTTCTTCCGGAGGCATCAACTCCATCTTCCGATCCACCTGAACCCGCATCATCCGAACCTTGAGCTCCTCCATCGGACTCTGCCTGCTCCTCATCCGATCCTCCCTCCTCCGGGGAGGATCCTCCGAACAACTCTTCCTCATTTGCATCCACCTCTTGATCCGATGCCTCTTGATCCGACGCCTCTTCATTCGAACTCTCCTCCCCAAATAACTCTTCTTCATCCATGTTTCAAAATGAATCGGATTCAACACTTTACGGTCAAATCAAGAATGATGATAAACAACTTTGTTACAATGTGTTATACACACTACACATACATTGCTGTGGATGGGATGGTCAATTGGTGGAAGACCAGAGGCAAAGACGGTTGTTGGAGCGATAAAATAGGGGGTTTAAATATCTGTATAGTCTAACTTATAAATATCTATTTCAAATACCAACCATTTACCTATTAGAACTGACTGAGTTTACACACGAACCATTCGAAAAGTAGTCCACGGTCAACTGATGAACCACCCAAATATAATTTTTCAAACCGTTTTAAGAGTAAATACTAAAAGTAAATTCTAAACTGTGAGATTATTTCGAGCCAATCGTCGGGTTACAGGAGTCTGGAGCTATTCCAATGTGTTGTACGAAAGAGACATGATTTTAATTTTTTATAGAACGCATTAATCTAGTAGAAACATTGCAAACTCGTTCATTAATTAATTTAATATCTTATTTACTAAATTCTTACCGAATAACCTCATTGATCCAAAACGTAGTTGTTTTTTCTTTCCTGAAAACTAAAATTTTTGTGTCACATTTTGGGGAATACCCTCTGGTGTAGATAAAACACAGACACTCGCAAATATTTTTTTAAGGGTTGCCATAGAAATCTTAATATTAAAATGTTAGGAAAGGATAGGATGTTCATGTTTATCCCCGAGAATAGGAAAACCAAGGAGGTAAACATACGGGCAATCGTCAGAACACCTCGCGCCCACCGTCGGTTTACCGGAGCTATTGCATTGTGTAGGCCTATGATAGACACGTTACTTTAATTTGGTAGAACCCATTAATCCGCTGGGTTCAGGCAATGTCCGTAAAGTGCCTTGCCCAAGGACACAACCGACTAGCTAGCGACCAGTTTCGCACCTGCAACCTTTCGAATGAAAGGCGACGCACTTAACCACTACTAGACCAATCGGCCTGACTGTTACCGAGTCCTATACAAAAAAAATTCCTCATAACGAGCCCATCATGGGTTCAAAACTTGGCTCGGTAAACAAAAACTCGTTAAACGGTATGGTCGTTTGGCCGAATGGATAGCGCGACCGATACATATACCGACTTATATACAAAAATGAGTCTTAGCAACAAGCCCATCCTTAATTCAAAACTAAAGCCAGTAAAAAAACTCGATGAACGGCCGTGTGGCCGAATGGTTAACGCGACCCATTCATATAAACAAAATATTTAATTGATAAAAAAAAAACGGTGATATGCTCGCTAGCCGGCGCAGCGATTTGTTACATCATAATATCGTGTGCTTAAGTTCAAAATAAGAAACAAACACCCACGACCAAAGCGGTTGCATCAAACACAACCATTGGATTGCATCTGGCCACCGCCGATCTCTAATTTACAATGCAGACTAAGAAACAACATCAAGTTCCAATAAGTTTAAACAATATCTATTGTTCGTGTTTAGAAATCATATATTGGATATTTTCATGGCGAACCGCTATAAGAGATCCTGTCCATAAACAAAAAATACACAGCTATTTAGTTAGCATTTTATGCTTTCGCCATTAGGCCTAACCTGGAAGTGGAATCGAGGTACTAACGTACCCAATAGCCCATTAAACGTTAATTTACCAAAGTGGTCGATTTGCTTAAAGTATATTCAATTTAACCTTTATCGTTGATGTATTGAAGTCAAACGTATAAATAAAGTAAACGCTGGGTGTCTGCGTTGGTTAAATGTCTCAAAAGATAAATTATAAGTAAAGAGCCGCTACACATTTGCCGAGCAAGTATCAGGTATTCTTCGTACGATATTGAACTTAAGAATTTGATTTTAAGATTGTTATCGCTGGGTGTTGTTGCGGGACCGATTAGCTATGAGAACCATGTTTAGATATGCTAACCCAACACCCCCCACCCCTTTTAATTTCGATTTTACTCTGTGTATGAGGCATAAAGGATATAAAATGCACCAAGTAAAGGATGATGTGTTCGAAACTCGATCCTGATTCCTGAACACTCTTTGCACCGGTGTTGGCAAGATTATGGATATTCGTACTTAATATCCCAGGGATGTAGATAAGGTAATGGCGTTATAACACGAATATTCGTCTCGGGTTATAATATTTTCGGACAATATTATTTATACCAGTCTTGTGTGTTGACACGCAAGTTATTGTTTATAAACTGGCAATCAAACTAGGGACAACGATCTGGCCGATGTAAGCGCAACAATGTCCGACAGATTAGTCTGGTGGCTTTCAGTGCGTCTCTTTTGTGTTTGGCAAGTTATTTAACTGAAATTGCCTGAGCCAAGCGGATTAATGGGGTCTACTAAATTAAAGGAACGTGTGATTCATACACAACACATTACAATAGCTCCGGTAACCCGCGCTAGGTGATATAGGTGGGCGCTAGGTGATCTGACTATTGCCCGTGTGTTATACACCTTAGTTTTCCCATCCACGGGGATAAACATGAATCTCCTATCCTAAAAACATACATACAAAAGTGGATTTTATACCTGTCGGTTACCCACATTTTAATTATTTCGATTGAAGCAGACTTTTTAGATCGGCATCTACACTGTCTTGGTCGGCCAATTTTCTATTTAATTACAGTTATATATAGCCGTTTCACTACAAACGTGTACTTCAACGAAATGTAATGGGCTATACGGAAAGTCCACCATATGCACACAGTCCAAATAAGTCCACACATAAAAAGTTCACTTTAATAAAATCAAGAACAAATATTTTCACATAAAAATGGCAGTAAAACGTTAAAATCGGCGCAACATTATTATTGATACTCTTATATTGAAGACCATGATATGATATAAGAGACAGAGTTCATTCAATTCCGTTTCTGAGACGCATAATGCGAACAAACTGAGTATCTTGTGCCATGACGGTGACTCTCTTGGTGAATTTGGCGGCCAAGTTACAATCTTCAAGGAAGCGAACGAGATAAGCTTCAGCTGCCTCATGCAAGGCCTGGATGGCTATGCTTTGCCAACATGTCACACGAGGGTGTGATGTTATACTGAATCTCTCTTACCTGGATTTTGAGGCTTTTATTAAGAATATTAAAAAAATCTTAAAAAACATTTAGCGGTTTTACTTTGTCAGCGGTGTGCATAATGATAAATACTGAGCACTTGGCGCAAAGTTGGCGTACTTTTACTAATGGAGGTGCGTATTACTAACAAAATTACTCGTTATTAGAAGTATAAAATGGCTCACAAGAACTTTCTGGTGACATATAAACTTTTACCTAGATTTTGAGGCTTTTATTTAGAAAATTGTTGGATAAAGTTGGATGTTTTTTTAAAAATAGTTTTGAATAAATTTTGATGCTTTTAGCAGTTTAACCAAAACCAGGTTGTAAATAATGAATAGATCTGATACAAAAACCATAGCACATATGTCAACACTGCACAACACATCTATCCGAATAGCAAAATATGTTTGCAGTAGATGTTTTAGAAAGAAGTAGTTTTGTGGGAAGACAGATTTAAATAGGATATTTTTGTTTTATACTGTAAATGGGTAGAGATGATTGCTATCGCACAAACAATTCATCAGATCGTGTCAACCAATTCGTTAAAAGAGCTATTGCGGTGTGTTATAGATGATTTTAAAAGCATGATTTTAGTTTTAGTAGAAGCCATATATTCACCGGGTTGGAGGATTTATAAAACATGCAAGTTATGGTCCATGGACACAGATGGTTGACTGCAGCTATTGAAAACTAATATATGGGGATATTTAACCATGGGGTTATGCAAACTTCATAGAGTTTGCCCTGTGAGCGGTTGGTTTGAACCCACAACCTACCGACTATGTGCCTGGTATGAAAGTCAACCAGCCTGACACACCAGGAAAGTAAAAAGTAAATGGTTTCAAATTATTCCACCAGTATTATCACTACAAGTTGATATAGTCAACCTAGTGAAACTTACTACCATTAAAATCATTCTAACTCATGTCATTTATCATTACCAATCTGCTGAATGGTAGTTTCCTTATGCAGAGTTTGGATGAAGTTTGCATCTTTCGAATTTCTTGCATTGTTTTAGCACCTGGTCTTACATGTGTTCTTGGAGGTTGAACTGTGGTGAATTAAAAAATAAAATTGAATACATTTTATGTACGTATTTAAATTTGAAGACCATGTACAATGTACATGTTTATGGATTTAATGGAGACTGATTTGTTTATACATAGATACAGCATTTCATATGCCATTACCACCAAATTGTATTATAGGCTTCACCTAATTGGTCTACAATGCTAATAAAATGCATTTATTTCAAAAAAAGGTTTTTATTTTAACTAAATATTTGTAAGCAAGTCTTTTTAATGTCTTGGTTTTTTTGCAAATCAAAAATGGACAAAGAATATTCTTGAATAAAACAAACAATACTAAGTAGAAAACTTTTTCCAAAAAAATACTACAATTTAAGCGATAAACAATTATTTTTAAAACCTGGGGATTTTTTCTTTGGGACATTTGATTTACGCTTTGCAGATCCAGATGATGGTGTTGGGATTCTTCGGGATTTTGATGATTTTCGAGCAGATGACCCTAAGAAGGAGGTGGTGGATAATAGGACAGGATATTCATGTTTATTCCAGGAAGTGGGAAAACCAAGGGGGTTAACACACAATTGGATAGGATAAACAGGTTTATTCTCATGAATCGAAAAACCAAGGGGGTTTACACACGGGTAATCCTCAGATCACCTCGCGCCAACCGTTGGGTTTACCGGAGCTATTGCATTGTGTAGGCCTATGATAGACACGTTACTTTAATTTGGTAGAACCCAGGAATCTGCTGGGTTAAGGCAAAGTCCGTAAAGTGCCTTGCCCAAGGACACAACCGACTAGCTAGCGACCAGTTTCGCACCTGCAAGCTTTCGATTGAAAGGCGACGCACTAAACCGCCAGGCTAACGGCCGGACAACTGCCCGGGTGTTAAACATGCGGATTGGGCAAATTGTGACCATTGCAAATGACCTGTTTAAAAAACTGTGTGGCAAGATACTAGCAACTCAACTTTTTATAAACAAAACTTCCTAGGTACATTTAGCCCATTTATACTTATATCATTTGGTATACAAAGACCATTTTTATTGTGTTTAATAGATGTCTAGTGTTTATTGATTGTAACAGATTTGATCACCACAGGAAACGGAGTATAAAGATGTCAATAGCTCACCTGGAGTGCTGATCTGTGATGATCGTGGCATAGTGCGTAGCTTTTTGTATCAACAAACCAATATAAAAGCTTTAAATTGAAACACCAGATAGCAGAAGAGAGTACAGAACTATGAACGGCTACTTCATACAAATCAATCTATTGAGTATCTAACAGGGTAGAATTGGATATAAAATATCAGATATATCGGACAGTATGGAAAGTACGACAGCTGCAAACTCGAGTTTTATTTCCCTGCGTCTTTGCACACGCTCGCGAGCTGACGGACAGGTGATTGTTTCTTTATATTGAGCAAACGCTCGGGAGCCAGCTTATATGAGAAATAAACCAACAGTGCGCCTGCTCGTGAGCGTATGTTGACCCACCTTACGTTTTAAACATAAACATTGTATAACTTTCAACAAACCTGTAAACCTACCTCTGGACCTCGGGTAATTTACTATCGGTACATTTTTTGTTATGTAGATAGATATATGTTAGCTGACGGACACGATAGATTTAGGATAGCATAAAAAAGTTTGTTAAAGATTTTGATAAAACTGTAATAAAAAGAGGATTGTGTGCACACTGAGCACTCTTGGACGTTTGCACACTGCACACTTAAATATTTGGTGCGTACACACTCGAGATCTCGGCGAAAAGTGACATACTTTTCATATGGGGCTATGAGAAGTATAAAATAGCTCACAAAAACTTTCTGGTAACATATAAACTTTTCTCCGCGAAACTTTATTTATTCTATTGCGGAAAAAATGTTTTTTTACAGGTCATGGCCAAAATTTTTAACCTTTTGCAACTAATAATTTTCTGTTAAAACCACCCTATTCTTTTAGTAGCGCTTTATTAACACTATAACACCGCAATATTTACATTTCGATTATACCCATGGAAATTATGTGCTTTTAAATAGTGATACCTGGTTCATGTTTCTGCCACACAATTTTTATTTTTGTTTCTTTCGCTGCAGCGGTTATAACCAACAATTTAAAAATACATGGCATATATATATGTATACAAAAACAAATATGGCGTTAACTAAAATTCCAATAATTAAACAAAGAAATAATAAATACTACAGCAAAACAGGAAGGCACCAAAAAAAACTAAAAGTTATTTAGTTTGGCGCCTCCCTGTGAAAAAAAAAAAATAAATAAAAAAAAAAAAAATGTATATATAATTATCTGATTAAATAAGGGTTAACTTGTAACATAACTGTAACAGTTGGGATTAGCAATTCAGAAGGATTTATATTAAAAGATTAAAGCTGTTACATATTATATAAAATGATTTACACGCTTTCATATAGAACCATTAAAATAGTTTAACTTTGCTATAAACAGTACTACAGTTATATAGAACGGAAGTCAATTTCATACAGATGCTTAAGCAATAAAATAGTTTAACTTTGTTATGAACAATACTCCAGTTATATAGAACGGAAATCAAATAATAGCCTACACTCTCACGCAATACAATATAACTTGTGACATAACTGCAACAGTAGGGGCTAACAATTCAGAGATTTATATTAAATGTCAGAGATTTATATTAAAATTAACATTTTTAGTCACCGTTTTATACTAGCGAGGCATTTTTTAAACCAACATATAAACATAAATCATCAATATAATTCAGACCATCAAGCAAATAAAGAATACACACAATGCTTTTTGTAGGTTTAGTACTTCTTTGATCTAACATACCCTTGTTTCTGATACAAAGTTAGTGTTTTAAGCGAAATGTAAAGCATTTGAAGCGATTTTCTAAACGAACAAGACTAAAATTCCTGCAAAACTCTTTTTATTGTGACGTTTATCATGTTGTTGATTTTTAAATGGACCGCTGTGGTAACAAAAACAGATGACATCTGGATCGTTATTTTTCAAACACATGGGGAATGGGGGTAATTTAGTCCGACTTTCTATTTACTCACGTTTGTATTTTTAAATACTTGACGCCTTCTTAGAGCCGGAAGATAATTTAGATGACTATGAAACTACCTTAATATTTTTATCTATACTTTGTGATTAGACATAAGAAGAAGCCCAAACTAATCAAGTGTTCATAAACAAAGTTCGTCATCTAAGATGCATATAATGGTCTACACAGATCCTGAGTAGTAATATCGTCTTAATAACTGTC
This sequence comes from Ciona savignyi, assembly GCA_000149265.1. Classification (NCBI taxonomy): domain Eukaryota; kingdom Metazoa; phylum Chordata; class Ascidiacea; order Phlebobranchia; family Cionidae; genus Ciona; species Ciona savignyi. The sequence goes on along the minus strand of CH002979.1, from coordinate 581,326 downwards.
TGTGTTATACGACAGCGAGCTTAGACTTTAAAAAATATTGCCTTACTCGGATCGTTTATAAACAAAACACTATATTGGGTACAAGTAGGCCTATACGACATGGGGAAAGCATAGGATATAGAACCGAATACGTTAATTTTCAATAATGGGAGAACCTAATTGTAACAATACCTCGTTTCCACAATTGTTGATACATGGTTATTCAATCATTAATTGTAATAAATTTGCCCACCCAAACATATATTCTTTTATCGAAGTCACACTTGCAAAATAACGCCGACGTAAACGTCTCTGTAGTGAAAATTGTCGTTCTCTTATCTAGTCTGGGTGATAAGAACGAACATTTGAGTCAAACAGGTGCAAGGTTCGATTTCAACCCCCATGTATTAGACCCTAGATTCATGCATAAAGCCAAGGTTAAATGATCATACTACTTTAACACCTAAACATATTAAAAACAAACATTTTCTTGGCGTTTAAAAGGCACAAAGTTTATTCAAACTAAAGCAACCATCGTAAGGACACACCAGCCACGAAGAGCAATATCACTTGAGATAACCCACACTGCGAAGAAATAAAGAGGTACTAAGCATAGAAAAGAGATAGATGGAGTATTAAGGTAGAAAGGAAAACGCCTTTTATTTTAAAACTACACAGCAGTCTTCTGCTTCGATCACAGAGCAGTTTCTTTGTAACATCCGCTACAAATCTACGATTTCTATCTGAAAAATAATGAAATGAAGGTTATATAGCAATTCTATTTTTAAGCGACTATATAAAATAAATAGTGCCATCAAAGATATGCTTTATCCAATAGAGATTGCCTGGACTTACTTTAATTTAATAAAATGTTTCACTTACCTCTACAGCTGCTCTTTTCGGCGTTTTTAATAAAACGACTTAAATCTAAAAAAGAATCAAATTATAATCAATTTTCATGGAAAGATTTTCAAGATGTTAAAAAACTTTAAAAATAAAGAGAAACAGAAACGCTAACTATTGTAAACTATGCGAATTGAAAACACAGCCAGGAGGGAGGATATAACTTACGGTGGTGCCTACTGAAGAGTAAGCGCTGGCGCTTGAGGATGCAGAGGCGCTTGAAGAAGATGAAAAGGTTGATGATGATGAAGCAGAGGCTGATGCACCGGTGGATGAACCGAATGTGCCGAAGCTACCGGAGAAGTATTTGGACATGTCTGGGAATTTGAAGTCGAAGGATTTTTGAACGCATGGCTCAATAACTTGTTCAACGCATGGCTCTTTAACAACTTCAACGCATGGTTCTTCAATGACTTGAACGCATGGCTCTTCAATGACTTCAACGCATGGGTCTTGAACAATTTCAACGCATGGGTCTTGAACAATTTCAACGCATGGTTCTTCAATGACTTGAACGCATGGCTCTTCAATGACTTCAACGCATGGATCTTGAACAATTTCAACACATGGATCTTCAATTACGTCAATGCATGGATCTTCAATGACGTCAATGCATGGATCTTCAATGACGTCAATGCATGGATCTTCAATGACGTCAATACATGGATCTTCAATGACGTCAATGCATGGATCTTCTTCTTTTACCACTGGTTCGCATGGCTGAATAACTTTGGCTGCAGAAATACAAAAGTCATTAAAAGCAAAATATGTTAGGAAATGTTAAAATTTACTTGGGTAGCAAGGGCGTCTGTATTGTGGGTAACATGGTCGTCTGTATTGTGGATAACATGGTCGTCTAACTGATGGGGCGCATCCGCCGAAACTAGTAGATGAAGATGCAGATGCAGATGCAGATGCACATGATCGGAATTGTTGGCGACGTGGGTAACATGGTCGTCGGACAGATGGGATACATGGTCGTCGGACAGATGGGATACATGGTCGTCGGACAGATGGGATGCAAGGTCGTCTTACAGATGGGATACATGGTCTTCGAATGGTTGGTACGCATGGTCTTCGGACGGATGGGATACATGGTCGTCGGATGGTTGGTACGCATGGTCTTCGAATGGTTGGGTAACATGGTCGTCTGATTACTGGTCGGCAGGGTACAGATATTTTTGGTGCGCATGGGAGAACGGTTTTGGTTTGGCATGGGATGAATGTTTCAGGTTCGCATGGTTTGAAAACATTTACTGGTGGTGCGCATGGTTCCAGAGTTGTGATTAATGGGGCGCATGGGTCGCGTACTGGGGTTACACGACGGCGGAAATAGCCGGTTTTGAGTGGTTTGCACAGATCAGCGGCGGTCAAAGTTTTCCAGACAATTCTGTCATCATCGGCGGTCACTTTTTCACCATCTTCGGTAATGATCTCATTTCTCAATTGGATTGGGGCACATGGTTCGACTGTGATTTCATCTACGCATGGCTCGATTGGGATCTCGTCGTTTTCTGTCACACATGGATCAATGGAGAAACTTGAGGAACTGCTGGAAGAAGCAGAAGCGCTAGCAGAGGCGCTGGCAGAGGCGCTGGATGTTGATGTGGAGTCGCCTGAGAAAGTTCCAGAACCTCCAACAGATGCAGAAGCGCTAGCACTTGCAAAGCTTGAACCACCCAGAATGCCTGGAAACATTTCAACATTTTAAGGCGAAAATTCAGTTGACAAATTTGCTCATTTATGTAAACTTGAAGGGAAATCACTAACCTGGTAGTTTTGGCATGTTCAAGATTGAGGGCAGGTCGGGCATCGCTATAGAGGCGGCCGAAGAGGTCCCGAGGATGAAAGCTAGAACGAAGACACAACGCATTGTTATTGTTGCTTTGTAAAACCAACAACAAAATCAACTATTCGGAAATAAACCTGCATTGGAAAGGTTGCCCCATTTATAGCTGCAGTAACACGGATATCCGGGTAGAGTAGCGACATTTCGGCGTCAGTCCAGCACTTTGACTTCTATATAGAGTAAATAGTTTGCTTGTGAACTAAGCTCTTGTGAGTGGTCATCGTAGTGACTTTTGCGAACATAGAGCGTGTGTTGCAACTTTGTTTGTATTATTCAACGACGAAATAGTTGCTGAGCGCAATGCACTTAACAGAGTGGGCAAATATGACTGTGCAAACAAGAGATATTACGATGGCACTCATGGAAGGTAAATCCCTCTGGTGTTGTTGTTTGTTTTTCATATCCAGCCACAGTTTTGCTACTTCGGCATTTTTCCGAAAAGAGCAGCGAATGCGCTTTAATAGGATAACATGCGATCGAACGAACGAGCATACGAAGGTAAGTTAAAACAATCAATCACTCGTTTAATGACAACCTAGGACTTCGTTGCTAACAGATATATTAGAAACTTTTATATCACTTTCATATCACGGCATTTTCTGCGCCTTATTCAAATAGAATGATTAAGAAGTCTTAATTATAATATGTATAATTAATTATATTTAAAAAAGACATTGAAGATGCATAAAATAGTTTTTACACAGAGTGGACAAACAGAGGAAAGTTACCATACGGGTATTCATTTTATTACATGGTTCTTACAGCTATTTTATTGTGTTATGTAAATACTTCTTTCGGTTTTGTTAAGCCTGATTTTCATCGGAATTACGAACGATCGTTTAATGGCCTGTGTATGGTCACTTAAGTAATTATGGGTCCCATTTGAAAAAATGGGACACATATTGTTTTTGTCCGTTTTTTTTTCTTTTTTTTTTTTCGTCAAAGGTTTGACAGGCATGGCTTGTTTAATATTAAATCAAAATAAATCTTAAATTTAATTTGGATATTTTCCTACTGGGAAATTCTCCTGTTTAAATTACAACCCGTCATCCGACCTGATTGTGTTTGTTTTATACACCCTGTATGGCAGAATTAAACTTTCTGGTTTCATTGTATAATATAGAGAGACATATTGTTTGAATATTTGGATCAATGCTGCAAAAATGTTGATCCGTTTTACTTCCATTTCTTATAAAACTATAGATTTCACCAGGAATATAATAACGTGCGACCCTTCGCAGGTTAGTGCGTCCCAGTTACGCCGAAGGGTTTCTTGTTGGAAATTGCTAGTTAGTCGGTTGTTTCCTAGTGGATTAATGTATTCTACTAAATTTAATAAAACGTCTTAATCAGATGAAATTAATATCATGCCATAGCCCCGGTAAACTGACAATAGGCGCAAGGTAAGCTTATTATAATCGATCGCTCGTGAGGTAACTCTCCTTACATTTTCCCATTCACGGGGATAAGCATAATTATCCTATAAGATAATGTTAATCGAAATATTTTAATCCTACCAATCGAGTTTGGATGATTGCTGCAAATCTGCTTTGATTGCTTTCCAACATATTTTTAACTCTTGCAGCAAAATTCTACTGTTTGATCAGGCGTTGTGGTTTGGTTTAAAAGGTCATTTTTGGCCGCTTGCCAAGCTTGATTCGTCGTTGAAGTATGGCCTTCATAGGCTGTGTCAATAAACAAGTCCGCACCGTCCACTCTAATATGCGAAAACATGCCACTCTACACTAAAGCTTTGAGTTCGGTTTTATTTAAAACATTGTAACAGCAGAGTCTATTTTTAGGTTCAACCACAGACGCATTTTGCAAGTGGATTTGTTAGGCTCTTGCAAAGTGTTCAGCAGATGGATTGCTCAACGAACCCAGCGGTGAGTTCACTTCGACCGGATAACTTGGTGGGTTATTGCGTCAATATGACCAGAAGTGTTGCGGGTTCGAAACGGTCGCTTTCTAGTCGGTTGTGTCATATGGCAGGGGACATTGCTTAAACTCAGAAGATTAATGGGCTCTTTTAAAATTAAAAGAACGTTCCAATTATATACAACAATATATACTATAATACCTTCGGTAACTGTACCGTGGGTACACGGTGACATGGTAATTGGCCTTGTGATAACGTATCTTGCGTTTTTCATAACATATGATTATTATATCAATCGTTTGACGCATGAGCTAAAATAGATTTGGCGGGTGCAACCAACATGGACATCTCGGAATTGGCTTCAGCGATTTTTTGCGAATAAATACTAGTTCGGTTGAAATAATGCAGCAGAAACAACCCCAGCAACGTTCTTACAGGAGTTGATAGTGACGCAGTGTCAGAGAGGAGGTAAACGTAAACTGGAAGTACAAATGATAAACCTACAAGCAAGGCAATTAGCGGATGGTGCGTGATACAATTCAACTGAAGTTAAGGGAACGTCGATGTTAAGAGATTCACAAACAAAGAATTTCACAACATTAAATTGGATTTATTAATAATAAAACTTATTGCACAACAAAATCATAAAAAAATAGATATATAATTATTGCGCGATAAAAAATTCACATTTTAACAGTTTCCATGATTATTGATGGGTAATAATACTTTCGGAAAACTCGCACATATAAAGAATTTAATTAAAAATACAATGTTACACGTAAGATTTTGCAAACAAATTGTTTTTTTATACCTTACACTTGGTAATATGTTTAACACTTAACTTGTATCAGCATTTAATAATAAGTAATTTATTAAAAAATTACAAATATTTATTTAATACTAAAAAAGAGTGTGGTTGGTAGACAAACATAATAATTGTTATCGATGTCCAACCGAGGAGTATTCTCATTCAAATGCTGTCACATTCCCAATAAAATACATAAAACTGTTGTGAAATTGGCTTTCTAAAGTTTTGGGTTTTACTCCTATGCCTGTTAATTTCTATATAGTATTCTTATTTTTCAATATCTTGCTATAACGGCTGTAATTTTGCCGTTTTAGGTCCACTTTGCTATACTTCAAGTGTGTAATACGTTTATTACTGTGGTTAAAGCAGTAAAAACAAATCAACTAAAGTAACTGTAAAATAAGTTTGAATATGTAAGCATTTTCATCTTTAGACATCGCCTCATCGTTAACTAAGTTAAATTAAACCGAGTATCGTTAGAGATGCGTTGACGGTAGGGATTACGCTGCAGATTGATTGGAATATTTCATGGAGGTGTTACTTGTTGGCACGCAACAAGTCTGGTTGAATGCGAATTTCATGATCAGTAGAACCATCACGACCGTGAAAATAATGATCATATCATGAAAGATGTGAGAAACTAATGTTGATGATACAATATTCCAATCCACCCCTGAACCTGGCAACGGTTTCGGATTTTCTCCTCCCATCGTGGTCGTTTTTAACGTGGTCGTTGTCCCTGGGTCTGTGGGATATCCGACCAATTATGTGGTTGATAAAGTCGCCTTTCAGCCAAAGGGTTGCACGTTCAAAACTGGTCGCTGACTTCTCGGTTGTGTTCTTCGACAAGGCACTTAACGGACATTGCCTGAACTCAGCGGATTAATGGGTTCTACCAAATTGGAGGAACGTCAGAAACATACACACACACTGTAATAGCTCGGGTAAACCGACGATGGGCGCGAGGTAATCTGACGATTTCCAGTGTGTTAACGCCCCTTGCGTTTTCCCATTCAAGTCGATAAACATGAATATTCTATCATGTTGATTAAATGTGATTTCTAATGATTAATTTTTTATTTTGGGTGAAAGTTATTTCCAAAATTAGTTATTATGAGCGTGTGTTTCAACTTTGTTTGTATTATTCAACGACGAAATAGTTACTGAGCGCAATGCACTTAACAGAGTGGACAAATATCACTGTGCAAACAGGATTCAATATGATCATTTTATAACTTTAAAGTTAATCCGATAATTTATGAGAGTTACGGGTATATAGGTTAGCATTGACATGATTATTTCCGATGATGGGAAAATGAAGCGTGAGAAGTAACACACGGGGAATCGTCTGTTTACCTCGCTCCCACAGTCGAGTTTTGAAGTAAATTTAATGTGTAGTGCACGAGTAAGGTATTGCCGTTTACGGATATAAACATGAAAAACCTTTTGTGTGCTAACCTAAGAAGCCTGCGTATAGAAGCAAAATGTTACATCCTCTTGGCATGTTAAATACCATCGGAGCCCGATTATTGGAAAACACCCACAATTCGTTAATGTCATGACACCTACAATTAAACATGGCCAATATTTTGAAGTTATTTAGACGATAAACCTGTATACAGCCTTCAAAAACTAGCATACCAAACGATACATAAATACTCACATAGCAATCCATCATCGTTGCAAAGGCCAGGACATGCACACGGGCCAGTTAGAACAAATTCCTGAAATTTGTTTCCAATTTAATATAAAAAAACAACATATTCCGTGATCGTAACCTCATTCGACCATATGTTGTGATGAGAATGCCTTTAAATACATAATGTAGAAAAATAATGATAAGCTATAGCATAACAAGATATATTTGTCAGTGGAACACCTACAGCAAACATGACTAAAACGAAACAAACAAGAAAGATAAACAACATTTGTAAAATTGCGCCCATTTGAAAGCTCTAGAGCTAGTCAATAGGTTGTGTGTACGACACTAGCTAGTTTCGTATTCTCTTGTGAAGTTTACTGACGTTCCAACCAAGTTAAACAGCTTTCTTAAACCCCATACCTTTCGGATAATATGAAATGGTTGAAAATCGCCAACATCAAATTTACGGCTTAGATAATTTGTATTAGGTTTAGATTTAATAAGGAGTAACTTTTCGAAGACACAACCACGAACAAAAGTGTCAAGGTAAGTATCGAATGAAGAACCTGTCTAGTCGTGACTTACTACACCAGGAATGGACAACATACGGCCCGTGAAAGGATTTTGACCTTTCTGCAGACTATATTTAATCACACCCTGTAGCCTAATGTGCACTGTATGTAACCATACTCTGTAATTAAGATATTGAATACTATTCATGTAATAATTCGGCCACCAAGAACTTTGTTTCTCACATCTGGCCCGCCGACTAGAGAAGTTGCCGACCCATGCACTGCACCATAACCACTAGAGACTAGACTAACGTAGAATGCAACCAAACAAAACTTACATATTCGGTGATAATTAGTTCTCCCAAGAATATAAGTTCGTGGTCCTTTGCTTCGGGTTCACAAACCAAAGTAATTCGGGATTTTCTGCAATGTAAATATGAAGGGTCAACACTTAATGGGAAAAAAACATGAAAATAGGAAAAGAAGAAAACTGGTCACTAAGAGTATGCAAATGATTTCTAACTCTAACCCCAAATAATAATTTTAACCCCAGAAATAACCTGATGCAATAGTTATGGTAAATGGACTCGAACTTTATAATAAAATTAGCCCAACAAGCCAGGATTAATTATCCTCCCATGCCCAGCCCACCTTAAGTAATCCGCGGAGTAATATTCAACGGAAACGCCCTCTGACTCCCGGTAGATGAACTCCTCATTATATTGAGACCCCAGGTCGTATTCTTCCATACTATTTCCTATGTTGGATTGAACGACCTGTGGATTGCCATTGTTAGACACTGCATGTGCAGAAAATTGTAGTGTAAAACACAAGGGGGAAACAAGACGATAACTGTGTGCGCCAGATGACAATTTTTCATTAAATTTTTATTTGAATAACAATCCTTAAAAGCGGTTAATTCGACATAAAATTTAAACATTTTATATACATATATTCGTATATATTTGAAAGTATACAAATCCCAAACAAACTGCCATGTTATTGGCAATTTGTTAAACCAAGACTTAAAGCAAGTAGATGAAGTAATTCAAGTAATTCCGGTGGATAAATTTTGACCACAGGCATAATCGTTTATCGACCATATTCGGTAGACCATGGTATAGCTGCATGTATTGAATCTATGTTTAATCAGACATATCCGACAGAATAGTATAGTGGTTAAATGCGTCGCCTTTCAGCCGAAGGGTTGCAAGTTCGAAACTGGTCGCTAGATAGTCAGTTGTGTCTTTGGGTAAGGTACTTAATGGACATTGCCTGAGCCCAGCGGCTTGATGGGTTTTACTTAATAGAAGGAACGCGTGAATCATACACAACACACAACAATAGCTACGGTTACCCGACGGTGGTCGCGACGATTGCCCGTGTGTTAACCCCCTTGGTTTTCCCATTCACGGAGATAAAGATGAATATTTTATTCTATCCTATCCTATCCTAAATGGATAAACTTACAGCTAGATTGCTGTATAGATATCCGTTGAAGCCAACACAGGGGTTGTAGGAATATTGCCAGTAGTACCACGAATCATTGAGCGTCCATCGGGGGAGTCCGTCCACTCTGGCGAGGCTCTTCAGGTTGATTTCCCCTCCACCATCTGACATTACGCACCTGAAGGGAAAATGGGGGGGGGGGTGGTAATAACTATTTGTCAATTAAAAGTCGTTGCTACATTTTTTGTTAAAAGAAATGGAAGGAAAAACAAATTATCAACGGACAAATGAAAAAATGACCTTTTAACAAGCTTATCACAGGCTCATAGTCTACAATGTGGTATAACACTTTGTTATTATGATTTGGTGTAGACGGATGAGGATTTGCATTTTAACCAGGGTTTATGATAAGTTTTAAATATTTTATAATTTTAATTTACCTGCACACGTCAACTTTATCGCAAGTTGGTAAATTTGGATCTGTTGGGATAAGATATAGAAGAGTTAAAGCATATATATTAATGTATACACAAAATATATAAGATTATTAATTGGAAATAATTAGAGTGAAAAACACCGACCTATGGTAGGAGTGGTTGGGGGCACGGTGGTTGTGGGTGGATCTGTAGGTGGCGGCTCTTCTGTTGTGCCTCTGGCTGTAATTAATTCCGGACGTTGATGGTTATTATTGAGTCAGCTATCCAAGTTACAATATACGTCATGTTAGAATTTCAACCGAAAGATTGTAGAATCTAAAGTGGCCGCTAGATGGTAGGTAGTGTCATTGGGAAAGTTATTTAGTGAATATCGCCTCGACCTTATACAGTCGTGTGGCCTAATGGTTAATACGACCAATACATATATCTACTTCTATACAAAAACGGTCCTAGTGACGAGCCCATCATGGGTTCGATACTTGGCTCGGAATAAAAATATCGTGTTGACCCAATGAATTAATGGGTTGCACGAAAATAAAAATTACACCTCAACAAAATGCAACACACTACACTACCTCTGCTAACACGACAACAGGGACAAGTTAATGTTACGACTACCCGTGTGATAATGTATAGCTGTGTTTCCCGCTTCACGAGGATATAACCTGAATATTTCATTTTACTACTGCAGCTACAGTAAGCTACATAGGACGGAGATCTTGCTTCAACAATGCGTGTTCCGATAAGACAATGTTTTGTCAAGTGTTTTAATAAGTAAAGATTTACTAGACGGATTCCATAACCATGTTTTACAACTTAGCATATTGGTCGCATGGCCCATATTCTAGTGGGCGAGGATACGACAATTGTGTCAAATCAAGTTTCCTGACAACCCATATAATGCCAGTGGAACAGAATACACTTTATACTTCATAAAAAGTGATGAGATATAAATATAAAAGACAGCAAAATCTCACGTAATAATCCATTATCGTCACAGAAGCCAGGACAAGCACACGGACTCGTTAAAATAAATTCCTGTAAAAATGTGTTATTTTGAGTTCGTAGATAAGTTCACCTTTTGAGATTATCTTTGTTTTCTTTATTAAAACTAACTAATTTAGAAGATATATGTTTATTTTTTTCGCGATATAATAAATTTGCCAAAACTAAACATTTATGGTTTTACCCTAGGGAAATTCCCTTTGGGTTACACTCAAAATGGTGGTGGTTAAAACGTTGGTGACGATTTCTAGTTTAAATACTATTTTTAGCCTTATCCTCTACCATGTTTTAAATTGTTAAGCAAATGATTGACGCAAGTTTTGTATCAGACGTTGGTCAACTTACATACTCCGCCGAGCTCGTTTCGCCAATCAGCAGCAAGTCGTGATCTGTATAACTTGGCTCACACACCAATGAGACTCGAGTTGTTCTGCGGATAAAGAAGTTTATTGTGAAAGTAAAATACATGATATTCATAGCTTATATATGTCAACGGGAATGGGCAAGGGGCGTTGTTACAAGGTCAATCATCAGATTACCTTGTACCTATCATCGGGTTACTGAGGCTATTATAATGTGTGTTGTATATGATTAAGTTTTAGTAGAACTGAAAGTTCGTTTAATTTGAGTTGATTCATTAATCTATTGGGTTCAGGATAATGTCCGCTGAATGCCTTGTTATCAAATACAATCTGGTTGATTTAATCTGGAGAGCTCAATCCCGGGTGTTTCTTCCCGTTCGTTCAATTCAGTGGGTTTTATTCTATGCGCACTATCTACGTTATCACTACAACTCCGTATTTTAAACATGATCAACCCCCAAATACATGAAAGAACACCTCAGATAATCATGCGCGAGGTACGTCACCGCCAAGCCTCTTGCTATGGTTAGGCTGAACTCTTCATTGACCTGTGCCCCGATGTCATACTCTTGGTCGTCGTTCACACTTTGCTGGACAGACTGAAATATACGGTGTGTTGTGTCACAAATAAATACGTTAAGGTCTTCAGCTGATCTTATGAATGGTTCCGGTGGGGAATTCTGGTCGGCGCTTGCACACCGTAGCATCATACACACCAGTTTAACGTGCACGGCAACATCGAATTGTATCAGTCTCGTTGTTTACACACATAGGTAAAGTATTGCTTGCGTTAACCATTCGATAATACAATTGTACATTGGAGCAATAAACGTGGATGCGACTGGAATAAGAGTAATTTACCACCATCACACGATGTACCACATGTATTGTCATGGACACGATAGAATGGAATATACATGTTCACCCCCGGAATATGCAAGACACGTTATCATAGGAACAATCGTCAGATTACGTCGTAAATACGTAATGGAGCGTTCTTAATCTTATCCCATAAGGATTGGGCGTGTTGTGAAATGATTACCCAACTCTTTGTGATAAAATATGCAGATAAGCTGAGTAATTTAAATAATTCGTAATAGTATGTTGTCCAAATGCACTTCCGATTGCGATTTTACCGCAATTTGTTAATAATGGGTTTCGGCTAAACCACAGGATATTTTACGTTCTTGAAAACCAATAAAACGAACCATGCCTCACAATATTTTAATTTAATAATTCCTACCGCTAAATCACTAAATTGTGTTGAGTTGAATCCGATACACGGATTGTATGAATAGTTCCAGAAGCCGAGGTTGTCGCTAATCGTCCACCGCGGTAAACCATCGTTTCGAGCGATACTTCGAAGATTTATGACGCCACTTCCGTCCGACATCTCGCATCTGGGACGAGGGGGAAATGGAAGGTGGTTACGTCATCTACAGGATAGGATATATTCATGTTTATCCCCGTGACTGGGGAAAACCAAGATAGTTAACACACGGGAAATCGCCAGATCACCACGTGCCCACCGTTAAGTTTCCAGACACGTGTGTGTTGTGTATGATTTAGTCGTTCCTTCAATTTGGTAGAACCCATCATTCAAGCGAATTTAGAAGATATTCGTTAATGTCTTGCCCAAGACCACCACCGACTCGATAGCGACCAATTTAAGGCCTGCAACTCTTCTGCTGAAAGGTGATGTAATAACCGACCAATTATCTTGGTGGGTATTACTTTTGTTAAGCCACTTTATGAGGATTCGCCATTTAAACTACTAGGGGAAAGGCGGCACCCATGACCATGCGGGACCTTTGAACCACCCCACTTAAAATCAATACGAAAACTCTTTAGCGCCAATTTTAATCACGAATCGAATCGTTATGAAAACTGATTACTATGTAGAAAATGCCGGGACGTTCGCGGAAATATTGTTGAAGTGGTAGTTGTTTTTGTGTTTTGTGTACTGTTTTTAAACTATGACTCCCAATCGTAATTTCGTTTTAGCAATAAGGCAGCATATTGTTAAGATTAAATAATTTTAGTCAGTGATAGAGTATAGGTAACTGTTTCTGTTTAATAGACTGTTTAAAAATCAAAGCTATATTTTATTGGTAATTTTAAAAAAATGTTGGACTTTGTAGGTAGGGACCATTGAGCCACCTTTTACAGGGACCAATAAACCATTACTTCGTACCTAATGACGGGCTTTTAAAGGCTGGTGTTAATATTTTATAGTGATTTTAATAATTTTTTTATGGTTTAATGATTTAAAAACAAGTATACTTGTACAATACAGGCCTATCAGCCAATAGGTTATACCATAATTTCATATTTGAATAGCCTAAAAATTTTACTTTAACGAAACACCTAGTATGTAAATTGCAATATGGTAATATGTTAATTAATATGCCTTTGCAGAAATTTAGTTAAGGATAAATTCTTTTAGTCGAAGTTACCCAAATTAAAAATGCCCCTTAAAACCAAATTTTCACATGGGTCTTTCAGTAAAGTTGAAATGAAAATTGCTTTGGAATCTGTCATCATGAAAAAAGAAATCTGTTCAACAAAACATGTTTTTGCCAAGCGAAGTTTCTAATTAGCCAGAATCAGAAAGTTTACGCAAGAAAACAGTACCAGTCCAGTTTCAGATCCAGAAGGAGTAAGTCGGAAACAGCAATTTCAGCCTCATCCACATCCTCGCTCCAATTGGAGAAAAGAACAGCGATCGAAAAAAGATGAAGTCAAGTATTATAACAGATTAACCATACAAGGTGGCTTTGGAGAGAGATGCAGAAGCTAAATATTCTCATCACTTAAAGAAAGAGTGATATCTAGGCAGAAATTGTTCACATGTTCGGGTAATTTAGAAAGCAGTAAAGAGACGGATGCTGAAAAAGATTTTAACATGGTGTTATTTATCTTCTAATGCAAAAGTTGATGATTTTGTTGAAGTAGAATACACTGGGAAAAGAGCCCTTTTTTGTATGCAAGCTGCAGCAAGAACTGGAATTATCTCTTTCTTCTAAAACATCCAAAGTCCGATGGTTTTGTAGACCCGGTCTTACAGGATATACATTCTGTTTCAATTGATAAAATTGTACAAATATTATAATCCCCCATGCATATTGGTACTGCCAGTAGATCAAACGAAATAAAACAGTTCTCTGCAGACACCAGTCTAAATATACATTTGAACGGATGCAATATATGAGACAATTGTGGGGGTGATACATTTTCCAAGTGTTAACTGTTCACAGTAATAAATATAACAGTACTGTAGTAAGTGTTAATAAAACTTTTGTTTGTTTAAAGTGGGTTGTGGTAACTAAATTGATTGAGTTATGTGATTAACAATCAAAATAACTGTTAATTTTAAAGTGGCTCAAAGGCCCCTATAGGGTGGCTCAAAGGACCCAACCGTAGGGGACCATTGAGCCACTTTGAGTATTGGTACATTTTGGGCCCCTGTCAGCACAGCTTACATTTAAAAAGCTTCAAACGTTATCAAAATAAACTCCAAATATGGTAGCACTGGTAACACTTGTTTTTAACGCAAGTGCATCAACCATAGAAATCTTATGAAACATTTTCGAAAAAGTGGCTCACTGGTCCCGACTTTCCCCTACTAGGTTTTATATCAAATTTCAAACCCATGATGATCATGCCATTAGGACATTTTTGTATAGAATTCGGCATTTGATTTAGCCGCGTTAACCATTCGGCCAGAGAAAGATTATATTTCAAAACTTAACAAAACATCGTTGTATAAAATGTATATGTTTCTCACCGACATTGATCCAGTCTATCGCAGGACTTGCCCACCGCACCTGCCGAAACTACAAAGCATGCAAGCACAGCGTTGATAACTAATATTTGGTTTGCCATTGCATATTCTGCACGACAACTTGTACCTGATTTGCGGATTTAACGATTCACAAAGACAATATTGTTTTTTTTAGCTGAAATATAAGAGCATTGTCAATATACAAGCACTATATCGTGGTAGTTTACTTAATAAAGTTTAAAAATATAGAAATATGTGCATGGGCTATGATAAAGACCTAAGTATATATAAAATGAGTAAATATAATTAAAAATGATGAACCGGGCGAACGGTTCCTGACGGTACACAAAATAATCAAAGCTTGCCAGGTCCCTGTAAACCTGGGGTTTGGCCAGGATTCTGGTTTAAGGCGATGGTTTCTAAACCACTCACTGTTTGTTTAGTGCAAGCCGCATCGGTAACTGATTGATTTTACGATTGTCTTACCGAACACTGATTACATCCTGCTGATGTTAAACATGTTTAGTCTGATGTTCTAAAACTTGGATAAAAACAATTTCTTATTAATAAAATCCACTCGCTAATTTACAACTGCATCCTATATTCCTACAAATACCGATCAAAATTATTTAAGGGCACAGGAACAAATAAAACTAAACTTATCCGGCATAATAGCTTATTTTCTTGCCTTCCAGCCGTAAGGTTTTAAAGTCGAAGCTAATCGGTTGTGCTTTTCAGCAAGGCGCTCAACGGACATTACATGAACCCAGTAAATTTTTGGATTCTGACAAAAAAAGAACGTTTAATTCGTACACAAACACACTGCAATAACTGAGGTAACCCGACGATGTGAACGAGGTAATCTGATGATAACGTCTTTTCCATTAACCGGGATAAAACATAATCATCCTCACAACAAAATCTTTCACATTAATATCCTGTAATGAATTCGGCCTACTGCAACAGTATGTACTTTTCTGTTAATTATTATGTGCGTATTTGTTTTGCGACGGCAGTTGCAAAAGTTACATTGTGTCACCGCATGCCAACAGTTTAAATATTGTTTTAAAGTTGTAAGATTTTGCACTCATTTTTCCTCTTTGTTGCATTTTTTTAAACCGTGTAATTATATTTCTATATGGGTTGTGTTGTCATTGCAAGAAACTCATATTGGAGTTCGGCCGAGTTGCTTGGTCGATTAGTACTTTGCAGTTCAGGGGAAAGATTGTAAAATCAAAACTGGTCGTTTGCTAGTCTGTCTTTGTGCAAGGCACTTAGGGGCATTACCTATAGACAGGGCTTTTATGCGTTGTAGTTAAACTAAAGTACGTCCTAATAATAAACAGAACACCATGCAATGGGTCCTGTAATCAGACGGCACGCGCGAGATTATTTGATGGCCATGTAATAGCGCCCCAATTCATGTGAATAAACACGAGGAGCCTATATCCTGTACTGTTATGTGACCAAATGGTTAGCGCGACAGGTATATATCAAGACATAAACAAAAACGGTTTAAGTGAAGAGCCCATCCTGAGTTCGAGGAACCTATCCCGACTATTTCCGCACAACTCTCTGTATAATTGCTGCTGAAGATTATAAAATGATCCAAAACTCCATTTAAAGTGAAATTGTATTGCACTTCCCCCCGATAGCACAAATTATTAATTTAATCAATTTGACAATAAATTTGTGATCAAAATAGATAGATATCTTGGCAAGTATGATTCTGCCAGAGATTCCCAAGATGAACAGATAATAGGTTTGCATGGTTAATGCGTCACTTCTGTGCGGATAGCTGCGTCCCTTCCGTTTCATGTGATTGAAAACATTACAATTTTGAGCACACAGCCAATGACAACTATCCTTAAATACTGGCCACTGCCCATATTTTTAAGATTTAGAAATCACCAGTTCCGTAGAACGTGTTTCAATAAAGAGAGAAAACTCGTCCTTAGATAAAACAAGGAACATTGGAAATAAATTGTAGAAGAACAAAATGCTTCTATAATCTACTTTCGTACGTAAATGGAATGATTCGATGTAGTATAAAATAATATCAGTATGTTATGTACATAATTGTTATGTGTCGAGTGATAATTCTTAGGCGTTGGAAAATTCGTTCTTTGCAGTCGGGTTGGTGAATCCCCCACCCTGAGATTGCCCTTCAGCGCCACCTCGTGAGCAGCATGTGATATCGAAGGCAAATTTTAAAACAAGCATCACAATGGCGACCACAACTAGTATTATGAGGTCATGAAGAAGAAGGGATACAATCACAGGTCCAACGTCGTTCCAATACGAGAAGGAACTGTCGTTATTCACGGGACCTGATGGAAAAGGATGAATGCGTTCGGTTGTGAATTTAAACCCATCAAGTAACGTGGGTGGTGGTGTCAATCTTCACCTGTTTTCTCAGAAGTTGTGGAATCGAAACGAGCCAAGGCAAGTCAATTTCCCTTGGGAAAGTTAATTAGCGGATATTTCTTGTGTAACCGGTTCTACTAAATCTATAGAAACGTCTCAATTATACACAACACACTGCAATAGCTTTGGTGATCCTACGGTGCCCGAAAGGTAACATAACGATTGACCGTGTGACAACGCCCCTTGCATTTTTACATTAACGGAGGAAAAAAGTATTAAAACAAAAGAATATCCCATGTATTCTATTGGTGGAAACCCGCCTGCATTCGATCAATCGCCGGGTTCCACCATCATGCGATAAAACGCGATTAAAGTTAATTTAATCTTTTACAACTAAGTGAGTCGTAAAATCTCAACTTTATCCATTGTTTACTCGCCGTATAACATGGTGCTGCATATCTGTATATTCGTCCATAAATCAATCAACTTACTGTCTGGAACTATTCCGTTATCGTCACACATACCGGGGCAAGCGCAAGGACCAGTCAGCACGAACTCCTGTGAAAACAATACTGGTAATCTCTTTGTTATTTTTTGGGATTGAATAAAATAATTGGGTTGCGAAGATCTAGTTTTGTACATGTGTACGCTAGTTTTAAAAGGGTATACACTGAAATGGCGTTTAACTGTTACAGTCGGTGTTAAGAAAAATTATCATGCTGAATGTTGGGTAGGAGATCGTACCCAGAGCAGTTAACCCACAATTTGTTTCATATCTGCCTAATTTCTAAATGCTAGTAAACTGAAACAATCTACCAGAACAAAAGATAATAAAAGGACTTAAAATTCATTACACAACCAACTAGCTGGCGACCAGTTTCTATTATGCAACCTTTCAGCTGAAAAGCGGCGAATAACTAACAAATCTATTTGGTCAGGGATCATGCAGCTTTTTAGGTCGTAATTTGTAGCACGGATTCATCATTCTTAACGACCGACAGTGTAGGTATAATAGGTTAAGATCTGTTCCATGTCCATGCAAGAATTACCGCCTTAAAAACCTTCCCACAAAAACGATTGATATTTATACTTACATATTCAGTTATAATGAGTTCACCAACAAATAAGAGATCGTGGGTAAGCTGGGTTGGTTCGCAAACTAAAACTACGCGGGATTTTCTGAAAATAACACAAAACCAGGTGACCAATTGTGCACAGCGCTGTTAGGACTACATCAATGTTACACAATACAATCGGGCCCAGGAGTTAACACAATCAATTTTCCACAACTTTTAATGATTGTTATAAACCGGTTCATCAAATATGCAATTGTTTAATGCCTAAGAATTGTATATTGAATACTCGTTGGTATTTAAAGGCTGGGTAAGTTAAAAAAATTATATTGAAAGATTTGCTGTTACACTGTTTTTAACTATCCGACTTGTTTTCATTAAATGAATAAAAATCCCCCTTTATATCGATAAGCGAAAAAAAATTGACAAACGTTTTTTATATATTTCTTACAGCCTAAGTTTTTGAAACCATAACGGCAATCACTAAGATCATTTTTATACAGCATTCGGTGTATTCGACACTTACAAACCTTAATACATCATGTGAGAGGTAAGATATAGAGACTCCATCAGTGGCGTTGTAACCGAATGATTCACTGGATTGCAAACCAAGATTGTATTCTTCAAGAGACGTAGCAGAATCAATTTGGTGGACCTAGGGTATATTCGAGGTGTTAGTTAGCGCATACGAATAAACGGGGTGCAAAAACATGGAATAATGGACTTATTTGGCAGTTTATCAGGTCGAGCGAGCGGTTATTGTATGCATGTTTATCACCGTGATTAGGATAACGCTTTATCAAACATGCAATCGTCAGATCACCTCGTACCCACCGTCATGTTACCGGAGCTATTTTTAAGTATTGTGTATGATTGAACGATTTCTTTAGTAGTACCCATATGTATGCTAAGAACCGATAAATTTACCAGATCCGAGTCCACAACCCTTCGCTTAAAAGCGACGCACTAACCCATTAAAAGCTATTCGGTATAGGACAGTTATGTTAAAACTGGTGTGCGGTTAAACTTGCAAAATGTCAAAAAAATGTAGTAAAATCGTAGTTATGTAATAAAACACATAAAAAAGCAAATCTATCAGATCTTTCTTTTTCGGCACCAATTCGCGTTTAATGCTGAAAAAAGCCGAATAAAAACACCGAAATCTTACAGCGAGTCCCGTAAACTGGACCGAAGAGAAGGCATAGCACGGGTTGTATCTAAATGTCCACCACCCTGCATTAATAGTCCATTTTGGAATATTGTTGGTTTGTCCGACACTTTTCAAGTTGATGTCTCCGCTACCGTCGGACATAGAGCACCTTTGGGGTAAATAGGTAGGTTGTGAATAAGGGGATATCTATGATATCATACTCGTTGTAAAGGATATGTTTATGTTTGTTTTATGTTAATAAATGGGAAAACGAGGAAGAGTTATCACACGGGTAACCGTCACAAACGGACAAGCTAGCCACCAGTTTTCGCCCTTCAACTCTTCGGATAAAAGGCGACTCACTATCTCACAAATCTAATAGGGTACGGAGTGAAGATCTTCTCACGCATAGATGTACACGCCATTGTGAGAGCACTTAGCGCTCACTGTCGAGTATATACTGAGCTATTGCAGTGTGTTAAATACGGGGCAAAAATATACAGTTTTAGTTTAACCCATTAGGAAACTTGTTCGGGTAAACACCTTATACCCAAGGACTTAACCGCTTATCAAACGGTTAACAACAATACTTTAGGTGACAAAGCCGACGCGATAGAAATAAGCCAACAGAAAAAAACTAGATAAGAAAAATACAGATTTAATCGTTAAATGATATTTTAAAAGTGAGCACACAAGGTTATTATCTACTTGCACTGTTCGATCCTATTGCATTGTAGTTGAGCAGCCCCTTGAGCAAATATGGTGGCCACAATGCACGCGAGAGACAGCCACTGCATGGTAAGGTTTGGATGGATAGTGACTTATTACCTAATGTCCTTGAAATAAGCAAAATCGTAAATTTAAAAACAAGTACATGCATATAGTTTATTGGTGTAAAAACCTGCACATATTGCTCCAACAAACGTTAATCTTTTATTGAAATTAATTAATAATTTGTTTATAATAAATTAGAAGAAAATTTCATGCGATTTTACATGAAACTTTAACACAACTGTAACTTTTTTACCACAACTGACATTTTTCGTTCCTTTTTAATCTGGCTAGGTTTTCCTCTCATAATAAGCTTGTTAAAGACCGTTTTGTATGTGAATCAGTATATATGAATCGGTGGCGCTAACCATTTGGAAAACCTACACGTTGACGCACGAGCGTGTAGGTGTGGTCTTTATGGACTAAGCTTGTCCTTTTTCTTAGGCTAGTTAATAAAAAAACACGTATACTGTTTTCCTCCTGCTTTAACCCAATTATTCTCATAAAAGTTAAAATTGTTTCATAGATATACTCATTACAGTCAATTTTTAGGCGGCTTAAGTCTTTTGTTGAATATTTTTATAATTATGTGATTAACCTTTAAAATAGCCACGTACATGACGTTATAAATCCCGTGCTTTCATTATGGATTTAATTTTTTGCATAATTCTGAAAAACATTCCACACCTGACCGGTTAAAACTCGACTGGAGGAAATTCCGTGATCCGTGCTTCGCTGCTGTGGGTTAGCTAACATTGGATTGCTGAGTAGATTATATTGGGAACATGTTCATTAATCATTGTTCGGTAACAATGTGGGCATTCTAATATTTGTCATCAAATAATTGCAATCACATGCAGTGGAATTTATCATCAACTAGAATTGTGACATAATATTTGAATAATGCAAACGATTATGGCGTCAGTTGTGTTGTTACATAATAAAGCACCTAGTTCTTGGGGTCCACAGGTTCTGGTTACTACTCTGGCAATCGCTAGCTGTCTGTGCCACTAAATCGACGTTGGCGTGATCCAGTCAACATTATATTGAAGTTGGATTTTAGTTTAATAGGGGAAATATATATCCAAACATCTCGACTATGGTTACGCGGTGCTAAATAATGCAACATGACGTCATTAATATCCCTAAACTAGAAACAAAACCAGGATATTCTTGTTTTATCCCGAATCTTTTACAAAACGCCGTGGAATTATCACACAGGTAATTATCAGATTATCTCGCTTCCACCGGATTACGGCAGGTATTGCAGTGGGTTGTTTATATTTGAGTCGTTCCTTTCGTGTTAGTGTAGCCTATCAAAACCATCTGTCGGAATTACGTCAAACTTAATTTATTGTATTCAATAGGTCCCGATTAATTTCTATGTGGTGGCTCACTAGTTAATCAAGCTTCCAGGCAGTTATCATTTTTGATTACGTCATCGACATTCGGTACGAAGTCATGGGGCGTTATCCACAAACCTTATTGCCAATTTCCGTCCTTGATTGAAAACTATTATTTTATTCGATGGTGTTTAGTGCACTTGACGTATATTTTCATCATTTGTGTTTTTCTTTCATTTTTACTACGTAATCAGAATGTGTTATTACCAGTTAGGTAGTTACCTAGCGCCCACTGCTGGTTGCGGAGCTATTGCATTGTGTTGTATATGATTGGGACGTTTCTTTGGCTTAAGCAGAGTCCATTAATCCACTGGGTTTAATCAATGTCCACAAACTGGCAGGTGATCAGTTTCAAACCTGCAACCTGTTCGTTTAAAAGCTAACACACTAACCCACTGAGCATTTCGCTTGAATGACACAGCAATTGCAAGTGACACACAAGTTGATGTACCATACAACATACACCGAGGGTGTAATGAGAAAAATCTGGCCACACATAGTCTAGAATTGTTAACATCAGAAAATGAAATTTAATGTTTCATTACCAACAACCTTAATCCACAAATCCCTTACACACAGTGCAATTTAGCAGCTTGGAGTTAAAAACTTTAATCCATTTTTAATAAGTTGGGAATGAATTGTCAACATGTTTGGACCATGACAACAATCCACCTTTAATGTCCTGTACAGTAACTGATGGTTCAAACTTCACACATTTCTTCAAAATTTTCACAGCGTGTTGAGAATCATTGCCCAAACGACAAACCACAAAAATGGATGGTTTCGTATCGATTTCTTGAAGAGCTTGCCCAAGATTATCATTCAGTTCCGTCGGCAATAACAGTTCACCGTTTTTACAGTTTCTCTGACAACGTTGGATTATTTTTAAAGGAATATTAATGCAATTCGGTAAAACACAAATGTCTAACTCAATCGCATTTCGAACGTCAATCAAAATATGATGTTTTTTGGATTCAAATATTTTTTTGTAATCAGTTGCTAAAATTCGCTCTTCTGGTTTTAAAATATTTAACATTAAACATTTATCGGTTGCAGCGGTGCCGCAAAAATCTTCATAGTCAGGCATCGTTGTTCTACTGATGCTTGGATTTGCCCCACATGCTATACATGATGCTTGTGCTCCCCGTAATCTTACTGTACGAAACTGGCCATACAAGCCATCAAATACCAAAAGTTTCTGGCTGTAAGAAGGCTCCACTCCTATTAAAAGCTTGATTACTTCAAGAGCTTGCATGCAGCCTATAATCCCAGGTACAACACCTAGAACTCCACCATCCGAGCAATTAGTGACGGTTTCGGGTGGTGGAGGGGCAGGGTACAGGCATCGATAGCATGGCCCATATGTGCCATCTGCTTCATTGTGGTAATGATATGTAGTAAGCTGTCCTTCCCATCTCAACGCACTCCCTGAAACCAGGGGTTTGTTGAGAATAACACAAGCATCGCTGATTAAATATCGAGAAGGCACATTGTCTGTGGCATCCAATACAACATCATAGGATCCCATTATTCCGAAGATGTTTCCACGGTCGAGTTGAACACAGAATTCTTCCACCTCCACCTTTGCATTGAGCTGTGAGGCAGCTTGGGATGCTGATGATGTTTTTTGCATCTTTTGAGCTGCTTTCGCCTCTGAGTGAAGTATCTGCCGATGGAGATTACTAACCTCAACCACATCGTAATCAACAATCCCAATTCTCCCAACTCCAGCTGCCACTAGATACTGGATTGCAGGGCACCCAAGACCACCTGCCCCAATGATCAACACTGAAGAATTCTTCATCGCCAGTTGACCTTTGACACCTATTTCCGGCATTATAAGTTGCCGACTATATCGTGAAATACTATCCTGATCCATTGAAATCAGTAAGTGTGGAACTAAGCACCTATAGAACACAATTCACATTATAACAGTGACAAAACTATATTACTCACACAACAATATACACAAGAATTCCATGATAATTTAAGGAAGAAACAAATACCAATGTAGGCATCTATATAAATATTATAAGTCTACATATATATGTTAAAAAAATTTTGAGAAAAACTAAACAACTAGGATAGGAAATATACAATAATTATAGTTTAAGTTTAAAATGTTGAACTTTATTTGTGTAAGTTTATTACACATTTCATTGATTACAAAACATAAAGGAAAAATTTTATTTATGTTTGTAAAATATGTCCAGAAATTAAACAATAAACATCTATTTATTCAAATTTTATGCCACTCTTATGTGGGGTACAGTTAAATGCTATTATTTAGAATTTTGAATAAAGCGAACATCAATTGCTTAGGACAAAACAAAGAATATATCAAACATTAAAAAAACACAAATCGGCCATTTTTATATAGAGTTATTGTTTAAGATTCTTAAATTGATTTAAATGGCTATGAACTTAACATTGTAATGAAAGAACAATTAATTAAAGTTGTGGTTGAATACTTGTAGTATGAAGAATGTAATTGACCAGTGAAACATAAAAAGACAACAAAATGTGCTTAAAATTGTTGATACATTATGAGTCATCACCACTCTAAAGTGCTTAGTCATCATCGTCATCCTCTGGAACAAATATATCGTAGTCTTCGAGCAGACTGGCTCCGGTCATAGACACCATCCCACCAAGATATACGAACGGTGTCACCACAATGAGACACTTGATCAACCCCAGAGACTCGGTTTTTGGTTTTGCAAGTACAGCGCCCGTTGAAGTTTGAAACACCGAACGAATGGTTTTCGTCAAAATTGGCTTCTTCAAATGAGGTTGAAATGCACGG
The DNA here is from genome assembly GCA_000149265.1 of Ciona savignyi. Classification (NCBI taxonomy): domain Eukaryota; kingdom Metazoa; phylum Chordata; class Ascidiacea; order Phlebobranchia; family Cionidae; genus Ciona; species Ciona savignyi. The sequence continues at coordinate 557,147 of CH002979.1, read as the reverse complement.
GTTGAACGTAGTATGTTAATTAATGTCTGGCTCATTTTTGCTTAATTTTAGCCTTTTAGTCGAGAAAAAATAGCTGTGGACCATGGAGGTATGACAGTTACTGTTAAAACTAACACAGTTATCTAACAAAATGCTCCCAAACTACGATAAATTCATTGTAAATTTAAATGGCACCATTAGCTTTTATTCTAGATTTCTAGCCTGGTTATAGTTGGTTTTTGACTGAGATTCTCTCCGTAATTCTAAGAAAAGTATGAAATTATTTAACGAAAGAAACTTACAACCGCTACAGATCTTATAATTGGTAAATGGGTCGGTTACAATCACGAATTATATAATCAATACTCAAATTACATAATCAATACAAAATACTACCGCGGGAACTAACTGTAAATCAACATTGTGGATTATTTGTGACGCACTCATAAAGGTAATAAATATCATTATTATCTTTATGGATAGTTTTTATATTTTGGTTGATTTTGACGTTGAAACCTTTTTAGATGCCGAACCACACTAAAAATGTAACCTTTGAATCGAACTCTATCCTTGTCTGGCGGTTTCTAAATAGAATATTTTACAACTGATAATCGAGGTCCTTTCGCAGCTCCGTCATTCAGTGGGTCAGCAAACCAGCTGAATGTTACCTGTACCCATTATTGGAGTGTAGGAAGGTTATAGGAACGACCAAAATAAACTTTAATTACTCCGATAATCTGGCCATTGTCCGTGTAACCGCTTGTGCTTTTTTCATGTATCGCTGGATATGTGCAAGTCCCAGGTTGTGAGTTTAAGTAATTTCCGTAGCAGTTTTTTTGCTCTTTTCGCTGCTATACGCTTGCTGAACTGATTGAATTGCTTGACCGGATAAACTGATTATCGCACATTGTTTTGAGAATTAAATATATTTCGGTATTCTACGTAAAAGTTTTTAAATCGACTCAATTTTCTAAAGGTTTCCATAAAAACTACCCTTACAAACATCAGTCCACATTATTGCACTGTTCATTTATTATTTGGTCTACATTACATGATCCAAACGCTACATATAGTGTGTGCCGTTGTAAAACGTCGCTTGAAGTTGGATTGGAATTTAGTCCAATAAAGTTTATGTTATATGCAAAGTTGATTGTAAGTATCAGTGCACATATATTTAAAGTGCCATAGTTCGGTGCCGCAAGGTCGTGTTATATATTAGTGCGGTCCGAACCATAGCATGGACTAATAGACACTCTTATAATGGGTTTAAAAATAGAATTTGTCAACGCTGAGTATCAAGAGCTTCAAAATCATCAATTCGTTCGTAGCTGGTAGTCTGTGGATGGTTAACATTTGTATTATGATAGATTGAGAATTTAAATTGTAATGTATGGTCGTGTGGCCGAATAGTTAACCCGACCGATACACATACCGATTATATACAAAAAAATGGTCTTAGTGAGGAGAACAGATCGTTCAAAATCACCCAAACTAGTTTTTAAATTACATCAAGGGTGCCAATAAAGCAATTAAGCAGGCAAGGGGTGAAGTTTGCATTAATGGCACCTCTAACTTTAAGCCTATGCCCAGAACCTAGTTTTAAAACAAGTCGTATTACAAAAGACAGCAGAATAGTCACCTCCATTTTGAGTGATGTACCTCACCCAGGGCAATGCTTGGTATCCACTCTTCTCTATGATCTTCAAGTATCTCACCTGGAGAACATGTTGTTACATAGTGTACCTTCAACTTTATGGAGGGAACTTGGCATCAAGATGGTAGCAAATAAAAATGAAGAAAAAATAATAATCATAAACCGGTATTTATAAGGACATTGAAATTTATATAAATTCTATTCATAGTTAAGACACAAAAAGTGACCTTTTGTAAAAACAAGAATTTTTGCCATTTTTCACGACAAACATGTGAACCTGACCTGGATTCCTGACGTAGTGAAGTATGGGATCTCGAATTTGACGCTGATTGGGGGCTTCCCCTCCATTTCATCACTTTCTACGCTTGGAAGTCCGAAATGAGCGCGCATCAAGTACTCCTTGCCTCCCTAAGTGGTGAGTTAGAGAGGAAATCGTGAAAATCTTACAACGAACTTGCGAAACATCACTTCATGTCAACCCACACTCATATGTAAAGGAGCACGTCCATCGTGGGTACCAGAACTATTGCAGTGTGTTGTTTTAGATTGAGTTGTTCTTTAAGTTTTAGTACAGCCCATTAAACCACTGTATTCAGGCAATGTTCACCAAGTACCTTACTCAAAGAAACAACCGACTAGCTAGCGACCAGTTTTGATCTACCAACCTATCGGCTAAAATAGGACGTACCAACCCATTAAGCTATTCTGTTAAACATTGTTTGTTTACTGATTGTTTTTCAAGCCCAGTGGAATTTAATCGACCTAAATTACAACTTAATTGTCAGATAAAAAAATTCTAATACAACTTTGGCTGTAACTCATGAATTGTAGTGAAACAGCCATCTTTATAACCCTGAGATAAGAAAGAAGAAGAGGTACAACTTACAACGTAAGTTTATATTCAACATCAAGACACAAACCGCCAAGAGAGCAAACTATAACATCCAAGATTCAGGAACTAAGGACCAACCAATGACTACATAACCACAAAATGAATGAATGCTGCTTCCAACTTACTGGGAAGGACTTGACCGACCACACGATATGACTCGTCTCCGGGACCCACTTCACACTTCCCACCGATGTTTTGAACTTGGGGGAATCTGCGTCGTTTGGAACCGGGATTTGAATCTCAACGTTGTTTGCAGTGGATCGCCGTTTGAACTGACTCTTCGCTTTCACCATGATTTCCACTCTGCTGTGCGAGTGGCGCTCTATCACCGATTCAATCCATATTAGGGGTTTCACCTGGATGGGAGGGGGTGAGGTCAGGTTGTGGGGAAGATGGGTACATGAATAGTGTCAATGTTTTGTGCTAGTTATAGAACCTTGTGATTTATACCATCATATTTCAGAGTTTATTCAGCGAGAAAGACCAATGGACTCCGAGCCAATTTAACAATTTAAGAGACCTTGACTCTATTTTAAGGGACACCCACTTATTTCAGGGATAAACTAGAAAATCGTGGACACAAATAGTTAAAGAGGCTAACTTTTAATTTTAGCCCAATATGAAAGTAACAAAGAAATGACTGACAGAGGCTCTTTTTTTAGGTGGGCACAACATCTAACATGCAACCTCTCATGATGCATGAAGTCCTGGACCTCAGTACAACCTCTCGCTTTAACCATGGCAACTCACATGGGTATTGAGTCTGTACGACATGAGCTCAAACTCGCCATCCGGTGGAATAAATGAGATTGTTCGATCGTTCTCGAACCGCGACAATCGGACGCATTGATGGAACTTCACGTCTTCCATCTCGACTGCTTTGCTCTTCCCTCCTGGGGATCGATGTTTGATCGACATTCTATGCTTATTATGTTCGTGAGGAGGTCTATACGTCTTTAAGCCTTTTCAGCGCTTCAGCCTTTAGTGATTGTTTATCAGTTCAACACACCGCCACAGCGCAACCCAGCTTAAATTTAAGAAAGCCCATGCAGTATTCTAACACATATCTGGAAAGTTGACGTTACATAACATGGTAAAATAGCCATATCTAAATACTTGACGAGTTTGATGAGTCCTTCACTACCAGCTCAATTCATTGTGAGTTTTAAACCAAAAAAATGCTCTTCCTTTTTTAAAATGGCTTTTTGGTCAAGCAGGGTTTAAGAAAATCTTTGTATTGTCTTGTCCTTAAAGCCTTAAGTAGCCAGGATTTTAAATCATGGTTATCCCAGTGTGTGGGTAACTAGATTAACTACAACACTAACTATGGTCAGATAACCTTGGGTCCACAATTGAGCTTTCAAAGTATTTTAGTTATAGTTTTTAAACTATTTTTTGTCTTCATTATTTGACATTATTTTAATCAACTCATGTACACACGAGGCAACACCCAGACTCCAACCACAAACGCAGGATAAACATCTCAACCTCACATGACACCTACTTCCTGTGTTCTGGAACAAAACTTTGTCGTTGAGTCCCAATCTGAGCTCCGGCATCCCAGTGAGGTAGACTCGCATCTTCACGCTCCCCACGATCTCAGAGCGGAGGACGTTCCCTGTGGAGCTGACCAGGAGGTTCACCGACTCGATCACATCCAGGAAGACCTGCGGATGCGGGAGGATTACCATTAGGGGGCGCTACAAGCTTTTAGTCTTTTATTTTGCGGGCGCGACCGGTTAACGCCCCCGATAGATATACCGACCCATACAAAAACGGTCCTGGACGGACTATCTGGGTTCGAAACTTGGCTCGGTTAAAAAACTATTATTTGGCGGGCGCTTTAACACCAAATTTCTGTGCAATGAAGATCTTATGAGAGGTTCTAAACTAGTTGAATCTAATAATATAACGATGGTAATAGGAACATCAGTGTTTATGTTTACTGTTTAAGACATTTGGTGGTAGCCTGGTAGTTCTTAGCGATAAACAGATCCAGTATATATTGGTGGGAATAATTATTCTCTCCTTTCTTTGCATTGTGTGTGGTAAAAAATAAACGGAATGATTTCCCCACAATCGTGTTCACCTCGTTCTTCCTGTACTTGAGTCCTTCCGACCTCCATGAGACAGCGTTGGTGACGGTGGACGGGGGACGAACTTGAACCTCGAGTTTATGACCTTCCTGTGTGATGTACCTGGGGGGGAATAGTGGGGATTATTGGGTTATTGGGGGGCAGTAAGAGGTCCCAGAAAGGTAAAATTACGTAAGATTAGTCCTTTATTTTAACATAGCTCTGCAGTGTAAACAAACAATAGCTCAACTGTTGTTGAATTATTAAGATCAGACAAAGTTTTTACTTTTTTTCTGGTACTAGGAATTCCCCAAATTAATATCGAGGCACACTATCAGCATGTCAGTTAGGATTCTCGAAATTTTTTAAATGGAGTGAAATCATTTTCAGACTCATTGGACTTGAAGAGAAAACATTATAATCATCTCTGAAGCAAGCACAAATACTCATACAAACACTTACTCTTGTAGAATCTTGGGATCACTGAACTGAGGATACCCGAAGTCCATCACTTCATCAAACAACTCGTAAACAATCACAAAGTTATCCTTGATACTTTCTTCCTCCAGTTCTTTGAAATAATGAGTGAAAATCTGGAATGGGTTTAGAATAGATTTAATGAAATAAAATGATGAAATAAATGCAGCAGAACATGATATGTGATAATTGAAGCGATATTGGAAAAAGGGTCTGCGATATAGCGAGCCCCCACCCCAGACCCCACACATCCTGTCAGTATGATCTACATTGATTAAATTCCTACACTTACTACTATGAGACTTGTCCATACTTTTACACTCATGATTTTTAGAAGTTTCGGTGCGACTTTTAATATGGGTAATTGAGAAATGTTTTGAAACCGGCAGAATAACATTGTAGCAATGACTTTTTTGAACATTAGACAAAACCTGCATCAGTGCCAAAAATCTGTGTAAGTAACGCGAGTAATACTTGCATGACTCATGACGTGCGAGTAAGAATTTACTCCCGCATATAAAACACAAATTAATCTTTATCACAACCGTTTTCTATTCAACTGGAGTATAACCTTTTTATTATACACATGGCGCGTCCGAATACTGGAGTCTATAATACTAAGAGCTGCATCATAATGTGTGTTACGGTCACGTGTTTTTCCCTTTTGTTTTAATTTGCTCTCTTGTTTAAGTTGTACGTCACATCCTGTTTTAGTGCGTGTTGCGTGAAATCCTTGAGACCTTGGGGTCATTTCATTTTATACTAGGAACCAAGTGGTGGTCTAATGGGAACCATACTAATGTTGAAAGAGGTTTTTCTGTAGTGTACGGAAAATTATTATATATTTTGGCCGGAAATTTCAGGTATGTATGATTTTATTATATTTTGTTTCACTGACGTACCTTTTGTTAATCATTTTATTATTCTGTTTTAGTTACCGCAATACAAGGAAGACTATATTTTGCGCGTATCTGATCATAAAAGGCCAGGCTCGTACTTGGGTTAAGTACGGCCGCAACAGTAACTGAAATTTCGAAGAGTTTCAGCCCTCGAAGAGTAACTGAAACTTCGAAGAGTTTCATTTAGCCTTCTAACAATAACAACTAAACTCCCAACGAAACAGACCTTCGCCACGAGCCAAGGCAGGACGAAGGTGATTACAATAGCGTGTGGAAACGTCGGCGCTGATTGGGAGAAATCGAGCTGATTGGGAGCAGAAGGATTAGTGAACCAGGCTCTGAACTGAGCGACAAATTATTACAGCAGGAACTGAGTAACGTTACTATTAGAAGGCCGAAGTCGAGTCAAACCGCAGGTCCTTTCCCCGTGCAGAAGGACTACAGAACGGAGGAAATGCCTGGCGGTACGGAACACTCGACAAGCGTGGAAATCAATCTGCGTCTAAGAACATTGCAAGCCACGGTGAACAAAGGCGCATCTAAAGTTGAAAGATCAATTGTGATATCAGGTGACATTTTAGAAATCCAAACGTTATTTTTAAGTCTTACCAAGTTGGAAGACGACTACACGACTTTGTTTGACGAAGTAATCGAAACTTTAACTGCGACCGAGAAATTGGAAGCGCATGACAATAGGCGACAAATCGAAGCCAGAATAAGAGAAATCACAAAAAATGCGAGAGTGGCAATAGAGCAACTCCGAGCCGAGCGCATATCGGTAAAGTCGAGCTCAAAGACAGCCAGATCATCTGCGTGCCTAGACGCCGAAATCAAACAGAATTCTTTCGGTAAAAATGATGATGATATTGATGGCTCTGGACAATCCAAAAATGGTGAAGAACATTACATCGACCACGACACATGGAGTGCTCAGGTGAAACGTATTAATCCTGTTTCTATGTATCACTTACCAACTGTAAGATTAAAAGTGTTCGATGGGAACGTATTGTCCTTTTTATCATGGGAAACTGCGTTTGACGCATTGGTTGAACCATCAGCATGCACAGCCCTAAAACTAAATTTGCTTAACCAATACTTGTCTGGAGAACCGAAATCAATGGTAGAAGGTTT
>CH002979.1:510348-530772 GCA_000149265.1 Ciona savignyi | reverse complement strand
ATAAACCAATTACATCTTATGTTTACAGGCGGAAGAGTATATTGTTAATGAGAATATTCGGCATCTTTTCAAATGTATCACCACTTAAGAAGCATGCAAGGATGTTAGAATCACCTTTTGGGAAATACTATACTGACATTTGGTAGGGATACATTGTCATTTGTTATATTGTTAAAAAGTAAATCTCTTGTCTAGTACTATTTATTTTGTGTGTGCTGAATAGTTTTTACATAAATATTTGCCAGGTATGTATCATGTTAAAAAACATTGAAGGTTCTAATATCATTAAAACCCTTGTTCACGATCATTTTAACAGATGACAACTGTAAATTGCAAGATTTCTGCAATATCTGCCAAAGAAATTCAAAGCCAGAAGTCAACAGAAATGGTTAGGTTTTTTTTTAATTTCAAGAAAGTTTATTACCAAAATAATTTAAACCATATGTAGCATGAACATTTAACCCAAAAATTAAAGCCAGCTGCTAAATAAGAGGTTTGTCTAAGAAGCAAGAGACACCAGTTATAAACTATCCATATTCTCAGACATACAAAACATGACAATGGCTTATATAACTTAACAGCAGGATTGTTCTCTTACAATAAGTTACTTCTCCATGTCCGTTAATAGACCTGTCTGTGTTATACTAAATAAATAAAAATATTTTTTGTTTTCAGGTTCAATGTGATCATTTTGACAGGTGGTGTCACCAAGGTTGTCTTGGTTACATACCACTCAAGAATTTTGTTTGTCCGAAATGTGTCCAAAAATTCAAAGAAAACATTGGTCTATTTTTTTAAGTCTTTTTCAGCCATCTTTTTGTACTTAGAGTAAGCCGTGTTAGTATAACACAAAGCAATAAGTTGCGGCATAACTTAGTAGCCTAGCCTAGTCTTGGAATGCAGTATGGGTAGTCCGTTTTGTTGATTGGGTGCAATTACAGAAGTGCTAAGGTTAATAGTGGTGTAATGATGCTGAGATATTGCAAAAGTCAACTTGGCATGTCTTTTTTGGCACCTTGGCACGTCTTTTATGGCACCTTGGCACGTCTTTTTTGGCATCTTGGCACGTCTTTTTTGGCATCTTGTCATGTCTTTTCTGGCACCTTGGCACGTCTTTTTTGGCACCTTGGCACGTCTTTTCTGGCACCTTGGCACGTCTTTTTTGGCACCTTGGCACGTCTTTTTTGGCACCTTGGCACGTCTTTTCTGGCACCTTGGCACGTCTTTTTTGGCATCTTGGCACCTTGGCACGTCTTTTTGTTGGCACCTTGGCACGTGCCAAAAATCGGTCAGCATCCCCACTCTGGAAGTGGCATTGGTGTGGAGCTAGTCGTGGCGCAGGAATTGAGGCATGGGATATGGCACTGGATGTGGTGCAGGACACATCACTGGAAGTGACCCTAGATGGTGCACTGAAATGGTGCTGGACTGCTGGGATATGGCACTAGAATGGGGTTAAATGTGGCGCTGAAAGTTTCCCTGTGATAGAACTGGGATGGAGTTGGATGTGGCGCTGAAAGTGGCCTAGAAATGGGGTTTTAGTTCACCTGATATAGTGCTGCAGAGTAGCTGACGAAACTTCCCGAGGTGATCTTGCGCATGTCAGCATACTGGATGCATTTACATTATGTACAGTTTTTTACCTGCATAAAGTTGGTTCCTGGTTCCCTATTCTGTTGTTCTTAACAATCTGTAATTAATTTATATCACATATTAATACATTAGCCTATATATTTAAACAAAATCGAGAAATTAGGTTATTAAGTTTGTGCATAAAGGACTAATACGTAGCCTAGGTCTACTCCATAGGCTACGCTATAACATATACACCAGATAAATTCAAAAGAATTGTTAGGCAAATGCTATTATAATTAACACAATGATTTACATATAAACGCTAATACTAAAAATTGCATAATAAACCATCCAGATTTATAAAAGGCTGCATTGCGACTACTTCTGAGCTACGTTACGAGCTTACGCTTCAAAGCGCTAAGTCTGTAACACACGTTACCGTGTTATACCGTAGGCCGCTTTAAAGCGCTAATCCTGCGGTACCGTAGACGCTTCGAAGCGACTAAGTTTTGACGAATCGGGTGGCTAAACGGTCACAGTACATTAGTTTCACAACCATTCGGCAGAATAATCAGCGTGAAAAATCAACGCTCCAACGAACGATAGAGGTAATCTCTCAAGAGTGGCTTGGACGACAGGCCACTATTTCTTAAAGCCAGGCCACTATTTTTTTAAAGGCAGGCCACTAGCATCATTAGGCCTGACTTTAAATATTCAGTGGCCGGGCTTTTAAAAAAGAGTAGCATGTCTTCGAAAATGTAGTGACCTGTATTACAAGTCATTTTAGTGTGACTACCCCGACTCCCAACAAAAGTATATCGCAGAGCTTGAAATAAATAAACTACAGTAATTTTATTACGATTGAACAAAATCGAGTAAGATGCGACATAATATTCATGTTTATGACCGTGAGTTGGGCGTAACCTCATAGGGCCATAGGCTATTGTCAAATTACCTCGCGCCCACCGTCGAGTTATCGAAGTGATTTCAAGACCCCGACCGTGGGCGCGAGGAAATTTGACGATTATCTGTATTAGAACATCTTTTGCATTTCCACATAACATCGATAAAACACGAATATCCCATCCTATTAGTCCAACCGATTAACTAGGTGGGTTTGTGCGTCGCATACGAGTCCAAGGGCTGCTGGTTCAAAACTGGGCACTGGGTATTCGGCTGTGTCCCTGGGCAGGGCACTCAACGGACCTTGTCTGAATCAAGTGGAATAAGGAGATCTATAAAATAGATCAAATTAAATCAAATTACAAATTAAACGCGTGAATCATATATAACACACTGTAATAAGTCTGGAAACTTAACGGTGGGCGCGAGGTAATGTGAAGGTGTATAAAGACCATTGCGTTTTCCCATACTCGGGAATAAACATGAATATCCTATCATATCTTACCATTACATTTATTCATTTCGAGCTCCAAAATATTTCTTCGCTGGAAAAAAAAGTTGGTTTTCTGCCAGATGTTTTCCAAGAATGTTTGTTCGTATGACAGATAGTGCATCTCAGGCACAAGTGACGTTGCAATCAACTATTTATGGAGACCAGTTTCCAGAAGATCACATATCCAGAAGATCCGCATTAAAGGATATTCTCTTTTGGTCGTGGTTGATAAAAGGACGGTCAAAGGTTTGAAATCAGTCGGTTGTTTCATTTGGGCCACTGGCAAGCCACTTAGCGGACATTAGCTGGATCTAAAGAATAACATAATTATACTAAAACTAAAGAAACGCCTCAATGAAACAGACTACATTTACTAGGTGCAAGGTAATCTGACGATGTAAAACCGACCCTGCATTTGCTAACACACGGAAATCAAATATGAATATCATATCAAAAAAAGTTTTAGGTCTTTATGTGTATAAATTATCTTTTCTCCTTACGGTTGTAGGTGACCCTAGGGTGATTGAATGATTGCTAGTAGCCTACGCTTTTTGTTATAAACCGCCGAAAGAGAATTGTTTTTTATTGGTTAATATGCAACATTTGTATTTGCAGTTAAAATTTCCACAAAGTTATTAACATATAGACATACGTCGCAATATTGATAAACGAATCCAAAATTGTTAATCAATTTAGATGACGCTGATGGGGATTCCCCAGAATATCACATCACAGCCAGCATAACTCTTTTGGGACGAAAAATCGTTGTCCCATTACCGCCATCTACCGGCTCACAATCGCCATCTACGGGTTGTTGAAAGTTGCAGTTGTCGGTAAACCAACATGATAGTTTACAACTCCTGGTATCGTTGCACAGAATCAGAAGGGGTGATACGTGGAATAGGAAAATGCGGAAAATATATTTACTGCATTACCACGGTCGGATGAACGAAGATCGTGTGGTGTTACGATGGTGAAATACTACAGTTTGTGTAGATTATTACCTTTACCCAACTTTGCCTCCCTTTACCCAGTTAACTAATTGTTCTTTTAAAAGCAATATCTCAATTAGGCTATACCCAACACACTAAATTGCTCCGATGGGAACAAGGTAATCTAACAATTGAACTATAGAATCCTAGACCTAACCCCCATGGATTTTAGCGTGCAGTTTCCCCTATCTGCCCTTTTCCCATAATAATAGTTTTCCCTTTTGAATGAGGTTTAAAATAACTGTAGCAATCTCTAGCAATCGTACAACAAGTAACAACGGGTGATTCCTACAGTGTTTCTCTTACATACGGTATTGTAGCTTGAATGCTGATGATTTTTTGGGCGAGTGTCGCACATTGTCCAGACAGAAAGGTACAATTTAAACTTGGAGCACACGCGTATACCCGATTCCAGTTACCGCAGCTGAATATAAAACATAGGAATTGTTTGTAATACAAAAAAAGTTTACATAGAACAATACACAACTAGGTACATATACCTATACATATATATATATATATATATATATATGGACAACTAATGTCCACCTTTTTGTTAGGCGAACTCTTCGTCGAGTGTCATAACGCCTGAAAAACCACCCAAGAATCCATACCAATGAAATAAATCAACGATAACAACGATAGCATTTTTTATATTAAATAACGTCCTATTGTTGTAGCTGAGTTCTTATTCTATGTTCGCTCAATGTCGTAATTTAAACGAAAGTTGCAGGTTTTCCGAGTTGTGTTTATGTGAAAATAACTAGAGAGTGTCAACCACGTGTTAACCATCACTATTTGTAAAACACATGTTGTATAACCTATATTCATGCTACAGGGTCCCTAACCACAATTTGTATTTTATACACTGAGTATGTAGTTTTTGTTTCTGCAAGCATAAACGCATGGGTCCCATAGTTAACATACCAAACTTATTTTCCATGTTTAGTTAAATAAAGAACAAACGTCTTAAATTTACGAACATTTCAACAAAAATGTTTTAAATTATAGCTTCTATTCAAGCGCTGTATAGTGAAAGAAAGCTAAATTCCCAAAACAGTCCGATTTAGTTTTTCATTGTTTCAGGGAATTCCCCTGGGTTTAGTAGATAAATTTTTGTTTTTACATAAGTAAGTCATGCTATGTAACAATTCTTAAAGTTTTAATCTGATTTGTCGACTTCTTGTTGGAGATGTCGGTGCGATAGGCTATGGCATGCCTGTCACAATCACAATTCAGAAACATATCTTCGTTTTCATGGAAATTAACCTATAAGTAAATGTTTTCATTTTTTTTAATTGGAACAGAGTGTCTAATGTTTTAACATTTTACCGAATTTTAATCAAATTAGAGCAGCCGTTCAAGCGCTATGGCTACAAAATCTAATTTATTAGAAAAAAAACGTTTTGGTGTTTAACGTCTGAGGGGAATTCCCCAAGATTCATTACCCAAAATTTGGCTTCTGCATATATAGACCATGTTGTCTTACAAATGTCCAATTTTCATTGCGATTTCATTACTCCTCTTGGTAGATGTCGAGGCGACATGGAATTCTTGTCATCATGATTTAAGAACATATCCTATTTTTTGGGTATTTCCCTTGGTAATTTTATTATTTCTTTCAAGTGTTAAATCAATGAATAATGCACTTACATTCCACCAAATCTAATTTAAATTGTAACCGCCGTTCACGCGCTATGCCCAAAAAAGTATATTTTTTAGAAAAAAATAGCGTTTTGGTTTTTAAGGTCTAGGGGGAATTTCCCTAGATTTATCACCCAAAATTTTGGTTTCTGCATATCTAGACCATGTTCTCTTACAAATGTCAAATTTTCATTGCGATTCTATTACTTCTGTTGGTTGATGTCGGGGCGACATGGCGTGCCTGTCACAATCATGATTTGAGAACAAAATCCTATTTTTTAGGGTATTTCCCTAAGTAATTTTTTTATGTTTTTTAAGCGTATAATCAGTGACTAATGCACTTACATTCCACCAAATTTGATTCAAATTGTAGCATCCGTTTAAGCGCTATGACCAAAAAAGGCTATTTTTTTTAGAAAAAAATACCGTTTTGGTTTTTAGCGCCCCAGGGTAAGTCCCCTGAATTTATCACCCAAAATATTAGTTTCTGCATATCTAGACCATGTTGTCTAAAAAATGTCAAATTTTCATTGAAATTCCATTACTCCTTCTGGTAGATGTCGGGGCGACATGGTATGCCTGTCACAATTATGATTTGAGTACAAAATCTTATTTTTTAGGGTGTTTTCCTAGGTATTTTTTTTTATTTCTTCCAAATGTTAAATCAGTGCCTAATGCACTTACATTCCACCAAATCTGATTGAAATTGGAGTAGCCGTTCAAGCGCTATGCCACAAAAAGCTAAATTTTTAATAAAAAATACCGTTTTGGTTTTTAACCTACCAGGGGAATTCCCCTGGATTAATCACCCAAAATTTTGGTTTCTGCATATCTAGACCATGTTGTCTAGCGAAAGGCTAAGTTTCATTACGATTCGATTATTCCTTCTGGTAGATGTCGGGGCGCCATGCCATGCCTGTCAAACCTTTGACGAAAAAAAAAGAAAAAAAAAAGAAAAAAAAAAAACGGACAAAAACAATATGTGTCCCATTTTTCCAAATGGGACCCATAATGAACTGTATTGAGTTATGTTTGTAAGTCATGAATAAAATGTAATAAATAATGCTAATAGATTAATTACATCTCGTTTAATTGCCAACCTCAAAATTATTATCTAATAAAATATATTACACAGATAAAAATAATAATCCTAAGATTACAAGATCAGTTAATTTTAGGAAATATACGTTCATTGCGAAGACGATTCCAGTCTTGTCTAATCTGGTATCTTCTGCGTACAGTATGGTAAGCGATCCACTGCTGAGCATAATGTTCAGTGTTTGAAATCACGCGGGCAATATTGCCAGACGAAGTAATTGTGTGTGGAAATTTCCCGAAATAATGGTGCTGTACAAATGCCCTGCGCTTATTGTTGCCTAACAGGAACCATCCACGCCATTGTCTTCTTACCTTGGGTTATCCCCGGTTCACGGATTTCGTCTCAAAATTTCTTCGGTTTACCTTGGCACCACAGCGTTTTTCGAGTTCCCTATACAAACTTGATAACCATTTTAAATTGTTTTCAGTTTTTTTTATTCGAATCGAATTGTTTTCAGTTCTTGAATATTAAACAAATCAAAATAACAAAAATGCTTAAAATGCGAGATAGCCGTGCTTCTTTGGGTCTGGCGTGAGTTTCCCTTGCGTGCTCACTTACGGATTTTATATTTTAAGAGATTTCCCGTGGTAAATTGGGGTAGGTAGAGTGCGATCGTCTTTTTCCTAATTCAGTTTAGTATATAATTCTTACCAGGCCCAGAATCTGCTAAAGAGTATTCGACGACGAAAATTCGCAAATGGGTTGTCGTGCTTGTATTGTTTATCCTAAATACAGTTTGAACTACAACTTGGATCTGCAACCTAAATCAAAACCCTCCAAAATTTTACTTAACCAATTTTGAGCCCATACCCCTTCGTATACATCGGCAACTTTTTTTTAAACCAAACATCCAGCAGATGCACAATCAACACCTTTATTTCAAAAAGAACTGCTCCACTATTACAAAACTTTACAGCTAAACGAGAACACCGGCGCGCAGCCTAGCACAAGCTGCTTTCAAGCAAACAAACATTGAGGAATCACCACCATTGTTACTCAGCAACACACTCGTTTAAAAACAATGACTAAGGGAGGGTGCCACTCGTCACATCCCGCCGCGCATAGATCTCTTAAAGGGTTGTACGCCATCTATAGGCATCGGTTTACATTTTTCTCGCTAGCAGGAATTACCCTTGGGTTTGTTTAAAATAAAGTTCGAGGTAAACTATCGGCATACCAGTTAGAATTCCCAAAAATGATTCGACGTCATTGGATGACTCATGCGCCATGATCTGGCGACATGACATATCTGTCACCAGCGTGAAGTAGGATTAATAAGAAATAAACAGATTGAAATCAAAATGTATTCTCTTAGGAATCGAGAGGGGCACATAATAACTTAACTGGCTTATGCGCGATTGAACGTCAGTCTGCAATGCGCTTCGTTCAACCCAGACTTTAACAACTTTGACTCGGGCAGTCGCAGCGGTGGAGTGAAGTGACACGCGAAAGGTTCTTTAATGGCACGCCGCGTGATTTCACGTGCACGCAAAATTTAAACCATAAGCATGTGCAAAGTCAAACTGAAATGTACAGTCTTAAAATTCTTAAAGCATGCAAATCAGCACTCTTATTTATACTCACAACAGTCTTAATTACTTATATTCAAATTAGGGAATTATATGCTAACCGCACATAACAATGGTTGGCGAAGTTGCTTTGATTAGATTATTACTTATAAAATAGCACACTGCATTCAAAAGGTTGCCGACCTCCGGTTTATTGTAATAAAACCGCATAGGAAGATCTTCTTCGACAGCGATCGCGATCCTCAACGGAGTTGTCAACTGCTCGTTGTGTTTCTTTTTTATCTAAGTTCGAACACGGGGTGGACTCGTCCACAAAACCGGTTTATAATGTAACTTTGTACATAAATCGGCCGCTTAAATTACTGCAATGGCAAGGTCACGTGTATGAAGTTGGCTCGATCCAACAGATTGAAATGAGTCATTTATACTTTTAAATCAAGTCCAGAACACTCTACAATGTCCATGGTAACCTGGCTATGGACAACACCTGACAACTACCCAGTAGTGTACCACATTTCAATTCTCCCCGTGATGTACAGCCAAATGTCTCCACTACGAGTTTTATATCCGTATCGTATATTTATTAAATTTTCGACCATGTAAATTAGTGTAAGTCTGTGTACCATTGGCTTAGTAAACATTTTGGCTATCGGCTAAAGACACGTAGTCAAATATTCAATGCACAGTTAGCTTATCCAACTAACGACGTGTAGCAAATTGTTATAAATGAAGCCTTTGTCGTTTTGCTTTAGTGCGATGTGTGTGGTTTTTTAAAATAGCTTCAAGCGAATTTGGCCGTTTCAGTTGAGCGTTGTTGTCTAGTTTGATAATAAGAACTTTGAGTTAACTGAGCTGAAACTTGAACTTCATAATTCGGTTTAGAACAATCGAAACTTGATAGGAAACGTCGAATCGCGTTGCTATTATTTTTGGCACCAATATTGGCAGGAAATGCCGAATTCTTACGTCATAAAGATTTGAGCACGACTGCAGAACTAGTGAAGCGGAAACGAGGAAAACAACTCAGCGGCGGTAGCTCATCGAACTTGTCTGATTATCGAATCTATAACATATAAGTATGAAGGTGGCAAGTTAACGTTTCATTTATTTCAGGTCATCATAATGCGGTGCGCAGTGGTTCTTATTTTCAGCTGGTTAGGACTTTCGTCAGCTGATACATTGACTGCTTCGTTTGGTAGATTAGAAAGTCCAAATTATCCGCTGACATATCCAGACAATGTTAATGATAGCTGGGTAATAACAACCAGCAGACCTGGTTACCGGATTCGGCTTCACTTCACCGACTTTGACGTTGAGGATTCGTACGAAGTGGAAGGCGGTGCTTGCGTTTACGATTACCTTCAGGTAAGTTGCCTTTCTAGCAGATACATATAGCGGCAAATTCCACTCTATACAAAAACAAAAAAATCTTACTGTTGTATTTTTGTATTGGATGTACTTGATAGTGAATGAATTTAAGGCGAAACAAGTCGGGTTATATAGCACGAAATACACGCAAAGAATGTTATACATACCAAAGTAAATGATTATAACACACATGTGAGCATGGTTACAGTTGCTTACAGGGCACAAAATACGTATTACTACAAGAGAAGAAATTAACGCATTTCCACAAGACTTACTAACGATACCACCATGGCTTCTGTTAAAAATGTCTACCTGAAATTACGTACTATGTGCGATTATTTGCATCATGTACCCCGATTGAGGTACGATGGTTGATTCGTATACATTATATGGCATGAATGGGTATTCAGTCAAATGGTTGGCGCCACCGATTCTCAAATTTCTATATTTTACGATCAACATTTGTATTTCAATAGAACGTAAAGTTGTCGTGTTTCCGTTGCTTCGTAAAAAATAAGTAAATTACCCAATTGCAAAATATAGCCTTGGATTCATGGGTTACGACGATTAGCACGCTTAGGTCGAACACGTTATTTAAAACAACACGGATTTTACGCTAAACGAATAAGTACAAATGACTTTTTGCATCCAATCGTGTTTATTCTTTGTTAATAACACTGATAATACAGATTGACAATGGTACACGGTACTGCGGAACTCTGGGTCGACACCGTCACGCACCAAACCACGCTATTTATTCAAGGGGGAATTCAATGGAGATTCGATTCGTATCCGACTACTCGAACGAAGATCCTATTCCAAAAGGCTTTGCGGCACACTACAGACATGACGGTATGTAACTTCTATACCAGGATTGTTTTTGTTAGATTCTTTTGTCATCAATATTCCTTAATTGAATTTCAACCATGCGTTAACCATTAGACTCCATATTAAATTAAAAAAGGAGTTTAACATTATTTTTCTAAAGAGTAGTGTAATAAGTCCCAATGTGTCAATTGAATAATGTGGTCTAAATGTGGTTAAATGAAGTATATGGAAGGAAAAATCACCATAGCAATATTTTTAAGTCGGGATATTTATTTTACCCGAAAAGTTTTCTTCAATTTAAACGGGATATATAAAAGTGCTGAAGAGTCTGTACATTAATATTGGCGCAAGAGCATGGCCACAACAAGGGAAGGATAGGACATTTTTGTTTATACCTATATGCTTTGAGAACACGCGAGACACGTTATTTAGGGGGAGGTATAGATAAGTTATTTAGCTAATGCAATGGCGCTGTATCGGGCACAAATACAGTGGGACTGTGGTGATTAGCTAGTATATCTGTAAACACTCAACAATTACTAGGCCTGCACTTACAGGTCTAGTCGTTTACTAAATCAAAGTCGAACAAGTCACGACACAAAGTCGGGGATAAAACAGACACGCAAAAGGTTTAAACATAAAAGAAACCAAAAAAGGAAATAATGGGTTAAATAAAATACAGAACGCTACAAGACTACAACATACGTTATATTTAAATTGTGTTAAAACAGACATAAATGAGTGTGAAGACCTTCTTGCTGCAACTAATTCGGAAGATTGGGATGAAGCGGTGTATTGCAACCATGAATGCCACAACGTTCCGGGCTCTTATTACTGCTCATGTAGGATCGGCTACCATCTACACGCAAATCAGCATACATGCGTTGGTAAGGTTCTTCACATATATTCTGGTATTCACTTATATTCTAGTATTTACATATATTTCGTTTATAAAACATTGATCTGTACTTTAGGCGACTGTCCAAATACTGTCCTACGAGCGAACACTGGTATATTGACATCGCATGATTATCCACAACCTTATTCAAAATTAAGTTCCTGCACCAGAACTATACAGGTAGGTACAAGTGTTTAAATATTAAACCCCTTGTTTCGTAATACTTTTTACGTAATGGTAACGAAACCTGACGATAACTCATGTGTTAACGCCTCTTACGTCTTCCCATACACGGGGATAAACATGAACAACCCGTCCCATTTTAATTTGCTTTATTTTGCAACAGACCCAGCCTGGCCGGACCTTGGAGATTCGGTTTGATCCTCAGTTCTCCATCGAAGATCATTTCGAGTACGGCTGTGTGTATGACTGGGTGGAGGTATGCGTATTCAATATTTACGAGTTTAATTCAAACATATTTACCCAAGATATTACACTTGATTTAACATTTCGAGTTTAACCTTTGTGGCATTTATTTAAAGCACCAACCTTATTATTTGCCATGAATAATCAAAATTTTTTTAAATGCTTAAATAGTCGTGCGATATCTTAGGTATGGGTGGGTATAGTTTAAGACCTGCTTTTAGAGATATTACAATGAAAGTGAATAATTAGAAGACTCGTCATTGCCATAAATTTGGCTGATTAGACAAACCAACAATTAATGTTCATAGCCCTTCAACATATTGTTATGTAATTAATGTTATACAAGAAACCCACACCTAACTGTATTGTCCCACACGGGTATTAAGTTAGAATCCTACGATAAAAAATTATGATCAAACACAAAACTGGCGTTACTTCTAGTAACCCGACTGTGGGCGCACGAAGATCTGACGATTGCCCGTGTGGTAACGCCCCCGCGTCGTTTTATTCCTGTAAATAAAACAATATCCTAACTCTGATATTATATTCATTAGATCCGCACTCCCCATGCACCACCCATGAGGTTTTGTGGCCAGTTAGTCCCGCATAATGGGACATGGATTAACCTGAGTTCCAAACAAGTCGACGTCACTTTTCACAGCGACCTCACACTAGAGATGACTGGGTACAAGATGTATTACAGAACTAATGGTACGTTCTCTTTCATTTTGGAAGTTGTAATATCTTGTGTGATGTAACTTAAATAGAACATAGGTACTTTTACTAACAGAAAATGTAATTAACGCATCTTGTATAATCTTTTACTTAAGACATTCTAACCTTCTATACTTTATCATTGTTTCGAAAAAAAAGTGAAGTCAAGCTTTTTTGTCCAAATAATTTAAACATTTTTTTAGTTGATAAAATTTGATGTAAACTATTTAAATAAGTTTAATTTTAAATATTGATTTTTCATTTTGAAGAGACATTTCTTAAAAAAAGAAAAATATACTAGCGATGACACGGTATGCTTTAATAGAGTATTTTAAATACATCTTTTCATGCTGAACGAGCAGAACAATCAACTTAAAATGCAGACAGTACGGAAACTAACATCGTTTTATTTTACAGTAATGAAGTGCCTTACACGGGTAGTAGCCCCTTTGAACGGTCGCGTCATTTCACTGAAGACTGACAACTTCGAGTACGGTGATCGGATAAATATAACATGTAATGTTGGATACAGACTTGTACACGGTGATGACCATGTAGTATGTGGCGAAGATGGACGATGGACAAATACGTTGCCCAGATGTCAAAGTAAATAACATTTATTTAACAACTTAAAATATTAAAACACGAATCACAAAGCCAAGCTATATATACAATACACACAGAAATGTTACTTATGTAGAAATTGTACATACCAGTGTGAATTCACATGTCCATGTAACAACATAAGATTGTTATATTTGTGTTTTAGGATAGGATAGGATAAGATATTTATGTTTATCCCCGTGAATGGGAAAACCCAAGAGGGTTAACACACGGGCAATCGTCAGATCACCTTGCGCTCATCGTCGGGTTACCGGAGCTATTGCAGTGTGTTGTATATGATAGACACGTTCCTTTATTTTTGTAGAACCCATTAATCCGCTGGGTTCAGGCAATGTCCGTAAAGTGCCTTGCCCAAGGACACAACCGACTAGATTGAAAGGCGACACACATAACCGCAAGACGGCTAGACCAATGGGCCGGACTTTTAAATCAATCTGGTGCGTATCCAACTAAATAACGAACTTATTATTGTTCCAGTTAAAACCTGTCCATTTCCGCATCAGTTTTTTAACATTTCGCATACTGCACAAAACGGCATGGATACCTCCAACATCTCTCTTACATATGGATCTGTAATCCGGATACAATGTGTGACATGGTGAGCAGATTAGGCATTGATTTGATATGTATATATTTCATTTTTAATTGCAATGTACCTATAATAAAATGGTTTACTAAAAATGGTTAAAGCACTGACAGAAACGATCGAAATAACACATATCAAGCGCTTGATGTTTCATTCGCCCCTTGGTTTTCCGATCCACGGGTATAAACAGGAATATCCTATCCTATCTTAAAATAGGATAGGATGGGGTAGGATAATCATGTTTATCACCATAAATGTGAACACGCAAGGGGCGTAAACACAAGGGCAATCGTCAGATCACCTCGTGCCAACCGTCGGGTTGGAGCTCTTGCAGTGTGTTGTGTGCAATTGAGACGTTTCTTTAGTTTGGTAGAACCTTCCTCTCCATTAGGCAATATATGTTAAGTGTCTTATCCAAGGATACAACCGACTATATAGTGATCAGTTTCGAATCTGCAAACCTTTGGCTAAAATGCGACGCACCAACCCAGCGTTAAGTAATCGGTCGAACATAGAATATTATTTGTTTTAAAATAAACAAATAAAATTGTCGATATTACAAAAAATTCCTTCCAAAGTTTGAATGATAAACTGAATTTGTGAACAGGTATGTGCCAACATCTGGAGCACTGAATTGGACATGCGGGGCCGATGAGACATGGCAACGATCCAGTAGATTGATACAAGCTAATAACAGAGGGAATCTTCCGACTTGTAGACCAGGTCAGACTTTTCTAACCAAATAAGTTTGACCTTTTACTTGCAGAATAAACATTATATAACATTATATCTGACTTATTTAAATATTTGTGCTTTAAACATATCCTATACAGAACTGTGCACATTCAAAGCCGTTTGATATACTTGTATTTTAAATAAAAACAAAGCATGTTACCAACATTCCTCTAAAGTCTTACGGGCAGAGGCTAAACTGCTTGTATGCTCGCTACCACAGACACAAGTTTCTGCAATTTGTTTCTAATGTTTCTAACCCGTTTAATATATTACTAGTCTGCGGTATTAAGAGCAACAACACATTTGTGTGGGAGAATCTAATACGAGGTCATATCAGCGGAGGGACGTCTTCCCGCACAGGAGAATGGCCATGGATGGCTTTCATTGATTTAAGTAGGAATTGTTTGTTTATCTTGACTGTAAAGTGGTAAAACGTTGTTCTGATTCTGTAAAGGATTTATGCTTTAGTTTTTTAAGTGTATAGCGACCCTTGCACTTCTTAGAAAATCTTGAAATCCTTACAATTCTTATGCAATTTTGAAAGTGCGGATGCCTTTCAATCGAAAGGTTGCAGTTTCGAAAATGGTCGTTAGCTAGTCGGTTGTGTCCTTGAGCAAGGCACTGTACGGACATTGCCTAAACCCAGCGGATTAATGGGTTCTGCCAAATTGAAGAAACGTATGAATCATACACAACATACTGCAATAGCTCCGGTAACCCAACGGTGGGTAAGAGGTGATCTGATGATTTCCCGTGTGTTAACACTCTTGTTTTTCCCATTCACGGGGATAAACATGAATATCCTTTTCTTTAGATCTAAACAATCCTTAGGCAATCTTTAAAATGAACAAACTTCACGACTGCATGGGTTGCGTGACGTACCCGTTTTTCAATTAATCAAATACATATATCATTTATTTAAAAACAGAACGGTTGTGTGGCGGAATTGTAATTGCGATGTACTAAAACGGTTTCGGGGTCTAACCTCTTCATATGGATTAAAGCATAGACCGATAAAAATAATAAATGTACAAATAAAACACCTTACAATGAAACACTCTACTAATATTGTTGTTAATAAGTGTCACTTTTATCACTTTTAGACTTAAGGGGCTTAATGAGTACAAGCTTCTGTGGAGGTTCGCTCGTGGGAGAGCAGCATGTGGTGACTGCTGCACACTGCATGGGCGCGTGAGTTGTTCCATAGAGACAATTCATTTAATTTTTAACATAATTCTTAATAAAAAACATTGTATACGTAACAGAATATGTATTGTAGAAAATTATATACCAAAAATAATATTTACTCTAATGACATTATGTAGCTAAAATCAGTGTACGATATTTTACACCACCTTTTGTTTGTATAAATTTCTATAAAAACTTTAATTCACCTAAAATTTGCATAATATATGAGTTAACAGTACAATTGTGCCACAGAATAATACCTGAAGACCTCAGAGTTTATCTGGGCGTAACAAATCGATCGAACGAGCATAATCCCCACCAGCAGGTAACAATATTGGTCAATAAGTAAAACTGATAACATTTTTAAAACATGAATATTCGCGGAAAAGGGATGTAAAGAGAGTAGGAGGGGAGGTAGGAAACTACATACTAGAATAAAGATTAGGGAGTTAGAGTTATGACTAAAGTTCGCCTTGTAGTTAAGTTAGAATTAGTTTCGAAGAAAATATGATTATTTTTGGCAGGGTTGGAATTAGTTTCCATAGTTATTATGAGCAGTTTCCCCCTTTTCTCTTTCACTTCTGTTAGTGTTGCCCTACAAATTTGCCAACCGTTTGGTGTAAGACGCATAGTTAACTTGTCTTATATTATTTATTTATAGGTGTTTCGAGTCACTGAAGAGCACAGTCACCCCACGTATCTTACAAACAATGCAAGGTTTGGTGTTCAAAATTTTGATCATGATATTGCTGTTCTACGACTAGATCGTCCCGTCACAATTACCGACTATGTAAGTATGTTAAGATAACTAATTTATACCTGGCATACTAATTAAGTTGTTATGATAACTAAATTTTAAATGGCTTAATTTATGGTTTAACTTTATGTTTAACCAACGACAACCCTAACAGAGGAACTTTATCAGGGGATGTCGTGTTTTACGTTAACTTTCCGTTTCATTTTTTTCCAAAAATAAAACAAATTTAAAAAGTAAAAATGAAAAAAAATAAAGAGTTATTAGTTAAAAATGTAACAATTTTTATTTGACTTGTGAATAGCCTTCACATTTTGGGCAATGACAGTTAGTGGATGTTTTAGGTTTATTTATATTTTTTTTCGCATATACAAGCCTTATTTCGGGTTTTTATACAGAATAAAATGTTGTTAAAAATTTGGACACAGTGCTGTTTAGGCTCGTCTTTCTTCTGTTTTAATGGTTGCGGATTCAATTGCGTCGGGGTCACCAATGTAGAATTCATTTAAGTTCGTTGACTAGACTGTACCAAAATCTTCTGCCGCCTTTAGTTATTTCAAAACAACAGTCTATTTAAATGCATACTAATTTCTTAGAGCTAAACTTTGGCTCATAGCAAACCTCCAATAAGTAGATAGCAAATTTGCTGACTGCTCTAAAGATAGATGAACTCTTTATCTAGCCGTTTGGTTAACTTTTAGTTCTTTTTTAGTTCGATTAAATGGGTAAGATTTTGTAATCAATTTAACCCTTCTACTAATTTAACTAAGCCTATTTGTTAACTACTTTAACGTTACAAAAACTTGTTCGTGTACATACATAATTAATTAGCTTCCTAAATCGAAAATGATTTAATAGGTTCGACCTATCTGTGTCCCAAGAAGTCAACGGCATAAGACATTGCCGGAGAGAGGATATCACTCACAAGAAACCGACAGAGTGCAGTATATGAAGCGTGGGGTTGTTACTGGTTGGGGTAAAGATGGTAAGATATTAAAATATATATAGTAACTGGAACTTGTGGACCATACAAACTTGACTTCAACAGTTTTGTTTCTAGGGTTCCAACTCAAAATTGTAAAATAAACGGCTCGAAATAAAAATTTTACGAATTTATTGCAGAACAAAAAAGGTTTAGTTTTTTCGGATTTTGCCTAAAACATTTAATGATAAATTTCATGTTAATATTCCTAGTTTTACTTCAGCAAATGATTAAAAAAAGTAAGTAAATCTATGAACACTGTCCAAAGATATATGAAAATATGTAGGATAGGATGGATAGGATATCCATGTTTATCCCGGTGAATCGGAAAACCAAGGGGGTTAACACACGGGCAATCGTCAGATCACCTCACGCCCATCGTCGGGTTATTGGAACTTATATTGCAGTATGTTGTGTATGATTCACATGTTCCTTTAATTTGGTAGAACCCCTTAATCCTCTGGGTTCAGACAATGTCCGTAAAGTGCCTTGTCCAAGGACACAACCGACTAGCTAGCGACCAGTTTAGAATCTGCAACCTGTCGGTTGAAAGGCTTCGCACTAAACCGCTAGACTAACCGGCCGGACATGCAAATTAAAAACATCCCTAGTTTGCCCACAAGCAAATACTTCATTCACAAACATTTTTACAGCAAGTGGAAACTCAGCTATTATACTTCAAAAAGTGAGAGTTCCATTTGTGCCACGCCCTACTTGTGTACGCCTATTTTCTGAACAGGCCGGGGAACTTGGAATTGCAGGACTTTCTGTTACAAACAATATGATTTGTGCTGGTTACGCGTAAGTATTACATTAGTGTATACACCTTGTGTAATTATTAAATATTAAGATAGATTACACAGATTGTGCAAAGACGACGCGGCTGCTTCCTATGCCACAGCCGCATACGTCATACAAACCAGCAATTTATGTTGAGTCTGCGGAAAATATTTCACTATCAGCAACTTGTTTTTATTTATGTTTTGTTTGGATATTCTTGGTTTATTTTTTGGTTTGGGAACACCCAAAGGTTTCGTCTTATTACCTCGCGCCCACCGTTCGTTGACGGTTTTATTGCAGTATGTTGTATATGATTCAGACATTTTAAGAGTTTTTTCAGTTTATCCAAAGAGTTTGGGCACTGAACAGAACGTCAGTTCCACTAACCTTTACTGTACTGGGTATAGGCGATGTCCACTTCGAATAGTTAACCAACTCAGTCAGGGACGACTTAAGATGCTGCAACGTTCTGACCTTACGGCAACGCTCTTTCTTACCAACTGAACTACGCGTTCGTCTAATGTTGTGGTCCGTACTTTTATTACAGACTTTAAACTGTGTATTCATTTAAAACACAGGAATAAGAACCGAGATTCCTGTTACGGAGATTCAGGTGGTCCGCTGACGTTCCGTGATCTTGTTACAAACCAGTGGTATTTGAATGGCATTGTGTCCTTTGGTACTAACGAGGGGTGCGACCAAACCAATGTGTTGGGAGTATATACAGATGTGGGAAAGTACACGGAGTTCCTGGACAATATGATAGCTTAGAAATCAAGTTATTGTTTCATTCATGCAATGCATTTGTAAAGTCACCCATCACAATGTAAGTGTTTAATAAATAAATCATTTCTCGGCATAAAAACATTGTTCGTTCTCCCTTAATTTGCTTGCATTTTAAAACAATAGAAAAATGCCATCGCAAGTTTCTTCGTAGACTCACATTAATAATATGCCTCCTTACGCTTTCCATTGTCTATATATTTCCCCACAGCATTATTTCTTTGTGTATCAGTTTGTTTCCACATTAAATATATAAAGATCGAAAATTAAGTACGTTATTTTAACAACATCTAAATGTCATGTCCAGATTGTAACGGGTTTGTTTCTGCAAACAGGGTTCGTAGAATACTTTAACACACTTTATATTTTATATATGCAACACATAGTTTTGCTTCTAAACACCCGATTCGTTACGGATTAGCC
Organism: Ciona savignyi; assembly: GCA_000149265.1. Taxonomy (NCBI): domain Eukaryota; kingdom Metazoa; phylum Chordata; class Ascidiacea; order Phlebobranchia; family Cionidae; genus Ciona; species Ciona savignyi. Next base: position 511,448 of record CH002979.1, on the reverse strand, counting down.
CATAGTATGGGACATGGTTTGGTATGATTAGCGCATAGTATGCAGCCATGGTCGTATTTTCATACCACATGGTACGGCGATTAAGCATATTAAGGTTGATCGCCATATTTTGTAAAATCATCGCAATGGTAACGCATGACTTATTTTCAGATTAAACAGTGTGTGGTAGCGTACGTTGGTGTAGCCTGAAAAGATTTGGAGATTTGGTTAGAATTCCATTTTAGCATGTTTAATTGAGCAGTTACCGTTATTTTAGTGTGGTACATATTAAACTACCAAAAGTACAGGTATTAGTAAAATGTTAAGCGACTGGTTAAGGTTGCCGGCTAATACTGTGGCCGAAGATGTCTGTGACAACATCGTGGAAGTCGTTTGCTGCTACTAGGTAAGATTGTGTGCTGACATTATAGCATCACTAGGCTAGTTTTGGGTAGACACTGAACTGAGTGTTGTACGGCAATATTGGCCATTGGGTAAGGTTGTACGGCAATACTAGGTAATGTTATGTGGCAATACTGAGTGAGGTTGTATCCCAATCTGTCTGATGTTTCCGGCAATACTGGGAAAGATTGTGTGTCAAAAGTGGGTAAGGTTGTGTGTCAAAAGTGGGTAAGGTTGTGCGGCAATAACGGGTGATGTTGTTACGGCAATACTGGGTGATGTTGTGCGGCAATACTGGGTGAGGTTGTACGGCAATACTGGGTGAGGTTGTACGGCAATACTGGTTGAGGTTGTACGGCAATACTGGTTAAAGTTGTACGGCAATAGCTGGGTAAAGTTGCACGGCAGTATTGGGTGAGGTTGTGTAGCAATTCTGGGTGAGGTTGTGTATCAATTCTGGGCGAGGTTGTGTAACAATACTGGGTGAAGATGTGCACCAATACTGGGTGAGGTTGTCGCTATATACTGGATGCAGGAGCGCACTGCAATACTGGGTGAGGTTGTACAGCAGTACTGGTGGAGGCTGAACAGCAACTCTGTCTGAAGGGGCACGGCCACACTGTCTGAGGGTGTACTGCAACACTGACTGAGGTCGTGCATCAATACTGTCTCGATGTTGTGCATCTATACTGAGTATAGACGAGCATCATTACTGGGCC
>CH002979.1:477492-488360 GCA_000149265.1 Ciona savignyi | reverse complement strand
AATAACGACAAATCTTTTGCCTCTTTTATGAAACAGCAGGACTTTTAAAATCAACATGAATAGAAAGATAAATTTAAATCAATAAAAAATAAGGCAATAGCCAATACCCACGTATATTGGTCACGCCCGTTAGTCTAACGGTTAAGTGCGTTGCCTTTCAATCGAAAGGCGGGAGGTGCGAAACTGGTCGCTAGCTAGTCGGTTGTGTCCTTGGGCAAGGCACTTAACGGACATTGCCTGAACCCAGCGGATTAATGGGTTCAACCAAATTGAAGGAACGTGTCTATCATACACAACACACTTCAATAGCTTCGGTAACACGACGATGGGCGCGATGTGATCTGACGATTGCCCGTGTGTATCCTATATCTATTTTCCAGAAACACCACAGAGCTTAACTCACATTAGTGAGGCTGCTTTAACCCCCTATATGGAATGTTTAAGTTACGTCCACGTTAAATTTAGTAATGTTTTTTTGAAAAGTTTTTTTTGAAAATATTCGAATTTAAAAAAAAATAACACAAAATAACACTTATAATAAATATATGAATAAACTAGAGAGTGTCAACCACATGTTTTTGAGCAGGTGCCCTAACCACAATTTGTATTTTATACAGAGAGTATGTAGTTTGTTTCTGCAACCATAAACGCATGGGTCCCATAGTTATTAAACCAAACTTCTTTTCCATATCTATAGTAAAAAAAATGACTACAAATGGATAATTTAAGCGTCTTATAAATGGCTGAAATGAAGCTAAATTTCAAAACAGCCTGATTTAGTTTTTTTATGGCCTCGAGTTTTTTATGGCTATCTTCGTTTTTTAGGGAGTTACCCAAGGTAAATGTTTTCTTTTATTTAATTGGCACAGAAACGGCTAACGGTCCAACATTTCACCAAATCTTATCAAAATTAGAGCAGCTGTTCAAGCGCTATGCCCCAAAAGCTAATATTAAAAAAAAAACGTTTTGGTTTTTTAATGTCTCAGGGGGATTCCCCTGGATTTATCACCCAAAATTTTGTTTTTTGTATAATTTTTTTGGTATATGACAAAGTTTTGTTACGATACCATTATTATTTCTGGTAGATGTCGGGTTGACATACCATGCCTGTCAAGCTTTTGACGAAAAAAAGGAGAAAAACAATATGTGTCCTATTTTTCCCAATGAGACCCATAATTATAGGGCGTTGAGGTGGGTGTTTGGGTTTATTATCTTTGACAGTCGTTAGAACACCTATTTAATTAAATATAATATTGAATGTGGGTCCAGCCAGACGTACCCGTCAATCAGCTTTAGCGTTATACCGTATTTTAAAGCGAATTTTCTTTCCTACCCCTTTTCCCTCCATTATTGTTGCCCAATTAATCGGCTTCCCTTTTTAGTCATTACACGAACGGGGGGACACACTTAATGATAGTTCGACTTTCACCTGATTATCTGGCGCACACGTGTAAACAGTGGATGACGGACTTTTGGTAAAAGCGATCAATAGCAGTTTATTATAAAATGGCAACACTAAAAGAAGAGAAAGCGGGAAGGAGCTGAGATTTCCCCCAAAACCTTTATACTGCACCGTGGTTGTCCTCCTGCATTATTAAGGGAAGTCCGGTCGGTTAGCTAACTTGGACATGGTACTTAGCAGAATCGCCTAAAATATATTTCTTAACCAATAGGTTATAAATATTAATTTCCGTCTTTGGTGTGCACAAGTTTCCACCTTATTAGTGAAAGCCTTGGAATATGCGATCGCACGACTTGAAAGTAACACAGTAATTTGCCCAATATCATCGCGTAACGACAATCTTACAAAATTTCTATTGTTCGTTATAGCAATATGAGTGGATTAATGACAAATTACCCAGTATAAGGTAATATTCGGTAAATAATGAACTTAAATACACGAACCCTGATATCGCTTTGTAATTCATCTATTTCCACGCGTTGTTACTTGACGACCAAACGAAATGTGATTTAACCGTCCCTTCTATTGTTTTGGGGACGATAAACGCATTCGTACACCATTACGCCAAAAACACCTTTGTTTTTCGATGGGAACTTCACCAAAGCTATTGCTCATGGTCGTATAGAAGTATTGTGTTACGAATCCATCGGCCGGATGTCTACTGGGAGGCAAAACACTTTACTTGACGTTTTTTTAAAAGTAGGGTATCAACCAATATCTCAGAGATCAATAGTTAAAAATGTCGTATCCAACTAAACCAGAAAATTTCCCACCCCTACCTCCGGGTTATTCAACATCTGCTCAATATGGAGAACAGGTCAGTTCGTTATTTGTGTCTTTTCAATAATATTGTCAACAATTGTTAGGGAAAACTGTATAAAATTATTGTTAAAAGAAACGGACATATCTGGATTTAGGGGTATTTTTTAAATTTTATCAGTTTCATTTTTTTAAATCTTATTTTTTTAAATTGTATGTATATAAAGTTTGGCCAGGAAGGGATTGTATGATTAAGTTGACAGAAATGTTAGGTATTATAAAGAAAAGTAACAGAGACCGGAAAAGTCAAAAATACAACTATTTTGGGGCATTATCTGTTCGGATTAGCAGTGTTTTCGGGAATACATTGGTCAATTTACACCAAATATTCCATACTTGTGGTTAAGTATATTAAAAAAAATAAATATAGAATTAAAATAAATCTGTTTACTCCAAAAAATCCTTCAAATATATAATCGAGTTGAAACCATAATGTACTATTTCTACCTGTATAATTGTATATAACAGATGAACAGTTAAAAAACTTAAAAGGCCTATAAGAACACAGTATGTTTAAGCGAGTTTAAATGATGCTATTAATTTCTAAATTTTACACTTCTAAAAAGTTTTAACCCCCTTAGTGTATTGTTTGGGTTTGTGTTTTTACACATCCATACCACTTTGGCGGTTGGGTTAGCTTTATAATTCGGAAAATCGATGCGTAAAACATAATTTCCGACCGTCCCCTCCACCCCTGCGTAGTTTGAACTGATAGAGGATGTTTAAATAGCTAGTGTTGATCTAGTGTCACACTTTCACCAATGAAAGTAACTAATTACTCGAACCAGATATGTTGCAACCGAAATTTGATCGAATAACCTTTTCCAAGACAATGTAAAGGGGATTTCCAAGACAATTTGATATGACTGAACACATATTGTGTCTAACTCGAGGTTATTCAAGAAAGAGTTGTGCAAATATTTGGAAATTTTAAGAATCTTAGCTGACACGGTCTAGATGTACATGATTCTGACCACAATACATGCTTATTTAAAGACTTTTTTAAAACGCCTAATTGTTCGTCACCAAGATCGTTTTTGTAGCAAATTGGTATATGTATCGGTCGCGTTAATCATTTGTCCAAATACTATATGGGTATATAGCTGTTTAGGTCTTCATGTTAATTATCGATTTCGTACAGCCTTACATATCAACTGCTCCGGGCACAACTTACGTCACACACCAAGTTGTGACGACACACCATAGCACAGCTTATCGATGGCGGGATTATAGGGATGCACAAACTAGAATATCTTGGTATTCTAGAACAGTTATTTCGAATCCAGAATATCGAATCCTATTCTATATTAAAAAGCAAACTCGAGTTAAAGTGGCAAGATCGTCAAAAATTCCTGCTTCAGCTGACTACCTCTTTGGCCAGTGTGATTACATACTTATAATCATAGGCGGCGACTTCAGTAAAATGTTACCGTTGCGCGAAATTGTATGACGTCACAATCGGCCCTATGCCTCGAACTAACTGGGATAGAACTATGATACTAACGATTTACAAAGCTAAAAGATTAAGCCAGGAGTTTAAGTGTTTAATCTAACTACTTCCCCCGCTGAAATATTGCATGGTTATACGCTGCTCAGCGTCAACAATATGGAAAGAATATACCAAATATTTATGTGTCTGCGAGGGCTGTGCAAGAACCCAGATTCTTATAACGGTTAACTGATCAAAAAAAAAAAAGTGTAAACCGATGTTAGCCGACTGTTCTCTCTAGCTAATACTTAGTAATGGGAAGAACATGGGGAAAACGAGAGTGCGTCGTCAGTGGTCCTGTATTGAATCTAGGTCAACGTAACCCTAGGTCAAACCGCCGATCAAAGCAATAAACACCGCTGGAAAAGCGGCGCTGCGGTTAGACGATTTAATGTGATAATTATTTAAATGCGCAGGGAATTTTTTGCGTTATTATAAAACAGACATTGCGGCGCAACGGCGGAAGTCTGCGCGCTTATAATATCCGTTGTAATCAACGCTGTTGCAATATGTACAATGGAAATAAAAAGGAACTCCATGCAATTATAGTTTCTTAATGTGCAATGTATATTATTTCGAATCCAAATATTCGAAATAAACGTAATATTTGGATTCGAATCCTACGGGATTCGAATCCGGAAGATTCGATATTCTAGTTTGTGCATCCCTAGGCGGGAATGAGGAAAGCGATTCCGGAATTACCGATGGCATTTGCGATTATTTGTTGCATTATAAACTGCATTCTAGTTGGCTTTGGTAAGATTTGCGTGTGAAAAGTTAGCTAGATATTAAACTGTGTTTGCAGGAACCATAATAGCTGGTTTCGGTGTGCTGTGCTGTGGTAATGTGGGTGAATCAGGCGGCAGTCGGTTCGCTACGTTCTGTATCAACTTCTGGGTGGGAATCGCACAGATTATAACTTTGACTGCTTTCCCTGTTGGTTGGATTTGGAGCATTATGTGGGGAGTTGCGTTCATTGCTATTGCAGGTGAGGCCTAGCTATATCGGGTGGACCAGCGGTTAATGTGGTTCCACTATATTAAATGTTGGACTTGTGATGTTAAATATATGATCGCAGACGAAGCAAAGAAACGCAAACATGGAGGCGACACGACGATCACAACAACAACATACCAGACACCAGCAGGTTTTCCCCAGGCATCACCTACTAACTACCCCCAGCCGTCCGTTCCAAGTTTCACCCAGGCAACCCACGCAAGTTACCAGTCACCATCTACCAGCTACCAGGGAGCCCAACTTAACCAGCAACAACAAATGATGACGCAATCAACCCAGCAATACACCATACCATCGTAACTTTCTCGACGATCCTTGAACGTTTCGAACAAATGCTTGAACTAGCGTAGAATAATATTAGTAGTTTGTGTGGCAGTAGATATTTAAACATATTGTGTACATATGTTTATGTGGATTTCTAAATCAAATGCTTACATGAAATGTTAAAAATTGTTTGAGCAACTCTCTAACATCCGAGGTGTAATTAAAGGGGCAATATGGCATGCCCGTCCCAATCATTATTTAGGAATAAATCATAATTTTTAAGGTAATTCCCTAGGTATTTTATTTCTTTTTTTAATGGTACAGCGATGGACAAGGCACTAACATTTCACCCAATTTGTCACAATCATGATTCAGGAACATAACTTTGTTTTAAGGGATCTACCCTAAGTATTTTTTTTCCTTTAATATGAATGGCTAACGATCGAGCATTCCCCCTAATCTGATTCGAGCATTCCCCCAAATCTGATTAAAAACAGCCGTTGAAATGTTATGCCCAAAACAACTAATTTTTCAGAAAAAATACCGTTTTTGATTTTAACGTCCCAGAGGAATTCTCCTGGATTTATTACCCAAAATTTTGGTTTCTGCATATTAAGACCATGTTGTCTAACAAATGGCGAAGTCTCATTGCAATTCCATTACTACTTCTAGTAGATGTCGGGGCGACATGGCATGCCTGTCACAATCATGATTTGAGAACAAAATCTTATTTTTATGGTATTTTTTAGTTCTTTTAAGTGTTATATCTAGCTTATACACTTACATTTTACCAAATCTAATTGAAATTGGAGTAACCGGTCAAGCGCTATGCCCAAAAAAGCTAAATTGAAAAAAAATACAGTTTGGGTTTTTTAACTTCCAGAAGAATTACCATAGGTATATTTCCCAAAATTGTGGTTTCCGCATATCTAGACCATGTTGTCTAACAAACGACAAAGTTTAATTGCAATCTATTACCCCTTCTGGTAGATGTCGATGCCACAAGCCATGCCTGTCAAGCGTTTGACGAAAAAAAAGAAAAAAAAACGGACTAAAAATAAGTATTTTTTAAATTAATTTATCGATTTTAATTTGGATTTTTAATTACCTTAACGATTCCTTCTGACCTTGCACATAATATGACCTACAATAATGGTTAATAAACAGCAGCGGTAAAATTTGAACAACGCATGCCGTGTATGAGTCGGTAGACCAGTTCTGCAACTAAATAAACAGTAAATATAGAAATAGGATCGAGAGCAAAGATTGAACTAACCATACGTTGGACGACGTAGAATAGGTTATGTTTATTTTCGTAAATGAAAAAAAATGTAGTAATGTTACCTTACGGACAATGGTCAGATTACCTTGCCTCAACGTTATTGCAGTGTGTATATGAATAGGGCGTTTCTTTAAATTGGTAGGACCAATTCGTATTTATAAACCTTCAGGTAAAATGCAACGCATTAACAGCAAACTGCTTGGTCGGTTTCTGATTACTCGGCTTGATCGTAGTTTCAGTGAACAAAGATGCATTTAAGGAAGAAACGAAAAACTAAAGGGAAAGACCTCTTTTTATTAATTGCTTTTTTCCGGGCTTAGTTTCGAACTCATGATGAGTTCGTTGCTAAGACCGTTTTTCTTAAGTAAGTCGGTACATGTATCGGTCGTGTTAACCATTCGGCCACACTTGTTAACCATTCGGATCGTACAAGGGAAAGACCTCCTGATGAGTATCAATGCGGAGTTCAAAATGGCAACCCTTTGTGGGAATCTTCGATAAAGTTAAGAAAGAGTACTTCGACAACGGGGTTTTCTGTGTTTGCCGCCTTGTGATGAAAGACATAGCTCATGGCTAGAAAGCTGTAAGAGTTGGCCCTTCATACAAAGACGATTCTCTTGTCATTATAAGTCTTCGACGCTGCACAGTTTTCTTGGTTGGTTGTGATTTTCAGGTTTTTAAGATTTAAAAACAGTTTTCGATAAAGTTAACGAAACCTAAGAGCTGGAAATTCACAGTATGGGTGATCACGTGGTTTTGATTCTGCTTACTCAATGTAATTGGAGATTCTTCGAACACACATGCGATCGCAGTAGGGGCAAAACACAACGCTCATATGGTTGGGAACAGTTCTATGTAGTTAACAGTGCATTGTGATAAAAACTTAAACAATAGAAACATTTATTAGTTGCATGCCCTGTGTCAAGGATAAAACAAATTTAGCGCCGTGATACTGTAAACGTTTAAGCTGTGTTAAGTTTACCACGTAGTGTATTTTAAAATACTTTTCTTTGTACGGTATATGATTCGGTAGCGCTAAACAATTGACCACGAAAGAATTATATGAATGGGCAGTTCTAAACATTAGAGCACAGGACCTTTCCATGAAATCAAAACATGAATTTGACAAATAGGAAGTAAAGAATTTTCATGATGTTATTATCAACCTTTATGACTTAATATAAAAAGAACAGTTATATAATTAAATAAACTAAAAGCAAAAAAAATACTTTGTTTAAAAGATTGGGATAGAAAAACCAATCTTAAGCCTTACGCCTGGACGAAGTTTCTGCTTACTTAACTTTATCGGAGTTTCTGTGAATAAAGATGCGTTTTAGGAACAAACAGGAAACTAAAGGAAGAAGGAACTCATTATAAATATCGGTTCTTAGATGAGCAAAGCCAACTTTTGTTGGAATCTTCAACTAAAGGTAAGAGTACTTCACGTTGTGTTGTATATTGTGTTGGTGTCATTAACGTATATTCAACAGATGAATAAGATACTTCTTGTACTTCTCCTCGTTCTGTTGGTGGTTGACGGCATTTTAGGTGGAGCTGGTGCCTTCCGTCGTAGGCGGCGTCGACGTCGGCGCCGTACAGGCCCTCCACCACCACCTCGTCCCACTGTTCCGTATGTCCGAAGACGACGAAGGTGGACAGGTTGGAACGAAGCAGAAGCAGGTAATTTGTTTTTAACACACCACCGCCTTGTGATCCATGTATAAACACCAATAATGATAATTGTTCTTGATGAAACACCAGCAACTCATTGACACATTCTCTTATATTAACATGCATTTTACATGTTGAAGAAGATGATTCAAATGCCTTGAGAACTGATGAGCTGGATGATGGTAAATTACAATAACAACCCCAATACAGGTAACTGCGATAATTATGATTTTATAACAGATTGTAGTATAGGACGTTCTACTTTCTGGTAAATCTATTTGTTGTACTATTGAACTAAATAAACTTAAAATAAAAAAAACAAATAAAGAAACCAAGTCAATGTGACATGTGACTGATAACTGAATTGCAAATTCTATTTATGAATAACGAAACCAAGATATAGAACATAATGTTTATTCCCAACAATAATAAATGGGCTGTACATTTTTGCATTAGAATGAGCAACGAAAAATTAAAATATTTTAATAAAATGAGTTTCTTTATAACGAAACTAATTCAGTTTTTGTTTTACCCAGGTGTAATGATGTATTCTTCATCGTTCCCATGATACATTTTACTACAATTGATCTCAATAAATTTAACTTGCAACAAAATGTGTGGTTCTTTGTTCAGGTGTGCAGAAAATTGTTATATATTGTATTGAAAATAAAGTTCACGTAATTATCGTTTTTTTGCGTACATCAAAAAAAGCGAAAAGCTGCGCTAAACGAAAGGCGGCGGTAAACTGAGACTGAAACCCTACTTGCAACGTGGTACCCGTAAATGAACCGATTCTATACAAAAACGGTCTTGGTGACGAGCCCATTTAAGCTCTCAGGTAAAGAATCCTATCAAACGTGCAACGTCGTGATAATATCCCCATAGCCTGTAGATTTACGTTTTCGAAAAAATGTGGTTCTGTAATCTAACAAAATGGAAATCTGCTAGTGGTTATTAGATGCTAGATGGCCAAACGACACATGGTAGTTAGATTAAAAGTAGGGAGTAAAGTGATTTTAGAATAGAATTAGAGAATTACTCAAAAATATGAAATAACGACAAATCTTTTGCCGCTTTTATGAAACAGCAGGACTTTTAAAATCAACATGAATAGAAAGATAAATTTAAATCAATAAAAAATAAGGCAATAGCCAATACCCACGTATATTGGTCACGACCGTTAGTCTAACGGTTAAGTGCGTTGCCTTTCAATCGAAAGGCGGGAGGTGCGAAACTGGTCGCTAGCTAGTCGGTTGTGTCCTTGGGCAAGGCACTTAACGGACATTGCCTGAACCCAGCGGATTAATGGGTTCAACCAAATTGAAGGAACGTGTCTATCATACACAACACACTTCAATAGCTTCGGTAACACGACGATGGGCGCGATGTGATCTGACGATTGCCCGTGTGTATCCTATATCTATTTTCCAGAAACACCACAGAGCTTAACTCACATTAGTGAGGCTGCTTTAACCCCCTATATGGAATGTTTAAGTTACGTCCACGTTAAATTTAGTAATGTTTTTTTGAAAAGTTTTTTTTTGAAAATATTCGAATTTAAAAAAAAATAACACAAAATAACACTTATAATAAATATATGAATAAACTAGAGAGTGTCAACCACATGTTTTTGAGCAGGTGCCCTAACCACAATTTGTATTTTATACAGAGAGTATGTAGTTTGTTTCTGCAACCATAAACGCATGGGTCCCATAGTTATTAAACCAAACTTCTTTTCCATATGTATAGTAAAAAAAATGACTACAAATGGATAATTTAAGCGTCTTATAAATGGCTGAAATGAAGCTAAATTTCAAAACAGCCTGATTTAGTTTTTTTATGGCCTCGAGTTTTTTATGGCTATCTTCGTTTTTTAGGGAGTTACCCAAGGTAAATGTTTTCTTTTATTTAATTGGCACAGAAACGGCTAACGGTCCAACATTTCACCAAATCTTATCAAAATTAGAGCAGCTGTTCAAGCGCTATGCCCCAAAAGCTAATATTTAAAAAAAAAACGTTTTGGTTTTTTAATGTCTCAGGGGGATTCCCCTGGATTTATCACCCAAAATTTTGTTTTTTGTATAATTTTTTTGGTATATGACAAAGTTTTGTTACGATACCATTATTATTTCTGGTAGATGTCGGGTTGACATACCATGCCTGTCAAGCTTTTGACGAAAAAAAGGAGAAAAACAATATGTGTCCTATTTTTCCCAATGAGACCCATAATTATAGGGCGTTGAGGTGGGTGTTTGGGTTTATTATCTTTGACAGTCGCTAGAACACCTATTTAATTAAATATAATATTGAATGTGGGTCCAGCCAGACGTACCCGTCAATCAGCTTTAGCGTTATACCGTATTTTAAAGCGAATTTTCTTTCCTACCCCTTTTCCCTCCATTATTGTTGCCCAATTAATCGGCTTCCCTTTTTAGTCATTACACGAACGGGGGGACACACTTAATGATAGTTCGACTTTCACCTGATTATCTGGCGCACACGTGTAAACAGTGGATGACGGACTTTTGGTAAAAGCGATCAATAGCAGTTTATTATAAAATGGCAACACTAAAAGAAGAGAAAGCGGGAAGGAGCTGAGATTTCCCCCAAAACCTTTATACTGCACCGTGGTTGTCCTCCTGCATTATTAAGGGAAGTCCGGTCGGTTAGCTAACTTGGACATGGTACTTAGCAGAATCGCCTAAAATATATTTCTTAACCAATAGGTTATAAATATTAATTTCCGTCTTTGGTGTGCACAAGTTTCCACCTTATTAGTGAAAGCCTTGGAATATGCGATCGCACGACTTGAAAGTAACACAGTAATTTGCCCAATATCATCGCGTAACGACAATCTTACAAAT
>CH002979.1:448256-477392 GCA_000149265.1 Ciona savignyi | reverse complement strand
GTTGTTACTTGACGACCAAACGAAATGTGATTTAACCGTCCCTTCTATTGTTTTGGGGACGATAAACGCATTCGTACACCATTACGCCAAAAACACCTTTGTTTTTCGATGGGAACTTCACCAAAGCTATTGCTCATGGTCGTATAGAAGTATTGTGTTACGAATCCATCGGCCGGATGTCTACTGGGAGGCAAAACACTTTACTTGACGTTTTTTTAAAAGTAGGGTATCAACCAATATCTCAGAGATCAATAGTTAAAAATGTCGTATCCAACTAAACCAGAAAATTTCCCACCCCTACCTCCGGGTTATTCAACATCTGCTCAATATGGAGAACAGGTCAGTTCGTTATTTGTGTCTTTTCAATAATATTGTCAACAATTGTTAGGGAAAACTGTATAAAATTATTGTTAAAAGAAACGGACATATCTGGATTTAGGGGTATTTTTTAAATTTTATCAGTTTCATTTTTTAAAATCTTATTTTTTTAAATTGTATGTATATAAAGTTTGGCCAGGAAGGGATTGTATGATTAAGTTGACAGAAATGTTAGGTATTATAAAGAAAAGTAACAGAGACCGGAAAAGTCAAAAATACAACTATTTTGGGGCATTATCTGTTCGGATTAGCAGTGTTTTCGGGAATACATTGGTCAATTTACACCAAATATTCCATACTTGTGGTTAAGTATATTAAAAAAAATAAATATAGAATTAAAATAAATCTGTTTACTCCAAAAAATCCTTCAAATATATATAATCGAGTTGAAACCATAATGTACTATTTCTACCTGTATAATTGTATATAACAGATGAACAGTTAAAAAACTTAAAAGGCCTATAAGAACACAGTATGTTTAAGCGAGTTTAAATGATGCTATTAATTTCTAAATTTTACACTTCTAAAAAGTTTTAACCCCCTTAGTGTATTGTTTGGGTTTGTGTTTTTACACATCCATACCACTTTGGCGGTTGGGTTAGCTTTATAATTCGGAAAATCGATGCGTAAAACATAATTTCCGACCGTCCCCTCCACCCCTGCGTAGTTTGAACTGATAGAGGATGTTTAAATAGCTAGTGTTCATCTAGTGTCACACTTTCACCAATGAAAGTAACTAATTACTCGAACCAGATATGTTGCAACCGAAATTTGATCGAATAACCTTTTCCAAGACAATGTAAAGGGGATTTCCAAGACAATTTGATATGACTGAACACATATTGTGTCTAACTTGAGGTTATTCAAGAAAGAGTTGTGCAAATATTTGGAAATTTTAAGAATCGTAGCTGACACGGTCTAGATGTACATGATTCTGACCACAATACATGCTTATTTAAAGACTTTTTTAAAACGCCTAATTGTTCGTCACCAAGATCGTTTTTGTAGCAAATTGGTATATGTATCGGTCGCGTTAATCATTTGTCCAAATACTATATGGTATATAGCTGTTTAGGTCTTCATGTTAATTATCGATTTCGTACAGCCTTACATATCAACTGCTCCGGGCACAACTTACGTCACACACCAAGTTGTGACAACACACCATAGCAGCTTATCGATGGCGGGAATGAGGAAAGCGATTCCGGAATTACCGATGGCATTTGCGATTATTTGTTGCATTATAAACTGCATTCTAGTTGGCTTTGGTAAGATTTGCGTGTGAAAAGTTAGCTAGATATTAAACTTTGTTTGCAGGAACTATAATAGCTGGTTTCGGTGTGCTGTGCTGTGGTAATGTGGGTGAATCAGGCGGCAGTCGGTTCGCTACGTTCTGTATCAACTTCTGGGTGGGAATCGCACAGATTATAACTTTGTTTGCTTTCCCTGTCGGTTTGATTTGGAGCGTTATGTGGGGAATTGCGTTTATTGCTATTGCAGGTGAGACCTAGCTATATTTTGTGGATTAAAGTATAGGATAAACTAAAGGGTTCTTATCTTACTTAGATTCGTCAGAATACCCGCGAATATAGTTCCGGATAAAGCGGCCATTGTTTATCCATACCCACAGACCACGTTTGGTTGGGTTTCGGCTTGCACGAAAATAACTAATGTATATTATACACTCGATATTGTACAATACTGGGTTTCGTAATCTGATGTGATTACAGAAACCTTCCTCTTTAAAAACCGTTTGAATGTTGAATGGTAGTTAACACGTTGTTGACCACGGTTGACACTCTTGTTGGTATGTTGGGGTGGTACTAGTTTAAATGATGAGTCTACTATAATTAATGCTGGACCTGTGATGTTAAATATATGATCGCAGACGAAGCGAAGAAACGCGAACAAGGGGGTGACACCACGATGACAACGACATATCGGACACCCGCAGGCTTTCCCCAAGCATCACCAGCAGGCTTCCCTTAGATGGATCCCACAGCATATGAAGTTCCATCATAATTATTACGACTATGAAACACTGTGCCCTCGATTTACACGGTTATTCATCGTTTTATCCGAACAAAAGTATACTTTTTCTATTTGTATATTGTTATATTTGAAAAACAAGATGTTAAATGCTGTAAAATAATATGGCTTTTTTGCGCTAATCAATTAATCCTTTGACACACCCACTTCAAACATACTTAAACATGATCTGATTAATACATATCGTAGGTGAACGCATATATAAGTTTTGTGTGAGTTTTGGTATATACCTGGATTTTAATAATTGTATATTAGCCGTTGTTTTTAACTAAAAGAGTGAATTATATATTTTCCCCCAAACCACAATTTGTTTTTTATACACCGAGAATGTAGTTTGTTTCTGCAAGCAAGAAAGTATGGGTCCCAAAGGTAACAATCCGATCTTGTTATTAATGTTTATTACACAATAGATGTTATTGTCAGATATGTGCACATCAGGTCTATGTTATTATTATTTCAGAAAGTTTTACCCGGACTGCCATAATTTTGTTTCTGCAAGCATAAACGCACAAGTATCATAATTACCAAACCAAACTTTTTTTATGTGCAGTTAAAATGAATATTTCTGTTAGATTTATGAATATTTTACCACAAATGTTTTAAATTAAAGCATCTTGACAAGCGCTTTAGTAAAAAGAAGCTAATTTCCTAAAACAGCTCGAATTAGTTTTTTTATGGGTTCGTGGAATCACCTGGGTTTAGTACATAAATTTCTGTTTTTATATTACTAGGGCATGTTATGTAACAATTCTCTTGAAGTTTTAGGTTTAATCCGATTCTATTACTTCTCTTTATAGATGTAGCGGCGATATGGCATGCCTGTCACAATCATGATTTAGAAACAAATTACAATTTTTAGGGTATTACCTTAGGTATACTATTTCTTTCTTCTAATTGGCATAGCAGTGCGTAAAGCATTAACTTTCACCAATCTGAAAATTTAAACGTACGGCTACCGCTTGGTCTTACTAGATTTGTCAGCTTATAAATTTAAATGGAAATTTGTCTAGTCAGAAGTCACTTTGCCACTACTGGGAGCGAATTTCTTACCAAGATATACTCAAACTCGATGTCATAACACCGTTTGGTTTATTGGAGTTCGTACGAATGCCATGTGGGTTAGAAAACTGCACAAGCATTCCAACGTCTCAGGGATACCGCATGTCAATCATTGCCTCTCGTTTACAATTTTCTCGATGGTAATCTTGTGGACATCGCATTATCTTTCGAACAGCATAAACATTTAAAACAGATCTTTAAACAGCTTAAGGAGGCGTTCAACTAATTATTCTTCATATCTCTCTCATGCAAACTGACCGCACAAAAACGACTGTCACTCAAAATCCTGACATAGGAAGTCACAATCAAAAATTAAAGCTTGGATCTGCAGCCTAAACTCCAAAATTTAACTTTTGAACCCATAGCCCTTCTTACATCGGCAAGTTTTTTTTCCAAGGAAACAGCTAGCAGATGCACAATCAACACCTTTATTTCACCAAGCACTGCTCCACTATTACAAAACGTTACAGCTAAACAAGAACACCGACGCGTAGCCTAGCACATGCTGCTTCCAATCAAACAAACATTGGTTAATCAACACCATTGTTTCTTAGCAAAACTCTCGTTTATAAACAATGACAAAGGGAAGGTAGCACTCGTCACATCTTAATTGGTTATGCGCCATCTTAATGATTACGGACTTGATCAATTTAAAGTTTCGAGTTGGACAAATCAATTTCCTCGAACACCGCGTAAACAGAGATGGTGCTCAACCACTTCCGGACAAGGTAGAAGCAATTCAGCAGTTTCCCCGTCCCATTTTTATCAAGTCACTTTAGGCATTTGCTAGTATGATAAACTACTATCATCGTTTTATACCGCCTATTTTGTTTATTTATTTGTTTATTTTTTTTGGTGGTTAGCCAAAAAAAGAAAAAATTGAGCACTTAGTGCGAGTTGGTGGCCTTAGGCCGATCCCCTCGTGCAATGTGGAAATTAATCCACTGGGGAAGGTTTCCCTAGTATGTGGTTGCTGCAAGAGACACCTTTCGCAGGCATCTCTCCACAGCGTGCAAGCCATGTAGGGAGTGGGCTGGGTATCCCTAGGATGTGGGTGCTGGAAGAGACGCCCTTCGCAGGCATCTCTCCACAGCGTGCAAATCACGTAGGGATGGGTTCTATTGCTTAAAATATCCCGAAACCTAAATTCACGCCTTCCAGTGGTGAGACTGGAGGCAGCACTGGTTAACCGCACTACCACAGGGTGATGCGATTCTCGCAGCTCAGACCTAGCCCTTCGAGTTCACACCGTACCGAAGTAAAGTAACCCTAGGGCAGAGTGAATTTAGGTATCGTTCACCTAATGAATAAAGCAAGTAAAACATTTTCTTGCCTTATTCAAATAGAATCTACTGCCACAATCATGTCGCCAATTTACGACTCTTTGTCCAGAAAGTCATCTAAGCTAATTTGGATGACAATTTGAATTCTTCTGTCGCCGCGGCTAAAACAGCCTTGGCAAACGCTACATTGTTGCACCATCCTGCACCACACGCGATAACCGCTATAACAACGAACGCATCAGAACACTCCATTGGCTCAGTGTTGCAGCAACTTATCGATGGCAAGTGACAACCGTTCGCTTTTTTCAGCAATCGCGCCAACATGAGCTAAGTACAGCGCATTTGACAGAGAGCTACTTGCTCTACACTTGTCTATACGACATTTAAGTAATTTTTAGCAGTCTAATTTACTGAAAAATTATTTGCGATGACACAGAAAACTTTTGAATAAAAAAAACTGCAAAACAATGTTATCGTTTCTCCAATTTACGATGTAGACAACAATACGATATCGGCAGACTGTATTGTAATTCCACGTATAAACAACAACTATTGTTCACTGTACGCTACTGTAGCCTATATGGGTACACACATGTTTACATGACGTTCCAGAATACATTAAACACCGAGAGAACAATGTGGTATCTTCTAACGACTCGCACTTTCCAATTAAATGATGCAGACATTAGAAGAATGCATTCTAATTAACGTGCAAACCAAATCTATTGTTCGGGTTTAGAAATCATGTACTGCATTTTTTCTTTATAGCGAACCCATATAAAAGTGTCGCTCTATATCGCAAAAACAGACACAGATGTCGGAATAACAGCGCCGTGGCGCCGTGTGGGTTAATAATTAGATGAATTGGCCCAAAATTAATGTGCCGGGACGTCGCCCGAGCGTAGTTGCATCAAAACCAGCCGCTAGCTTTTTCTCTTTAATGCTAAACAGAAAGTTCTAGAATTAATCGGTAAACCTAAAATCCCAAAGTCAGGTAAACGATAGTTAGAAATGTCGTATCCAACTAAACCAGGAAACCCCCCACCCCCACCCCCGGGTTATTCAACATCTCCTCAATATGGACAACAGGTGAGTACTTTGTTATTGTTCATATCTCCAAGCTAATTATCAATTCCATACAGCCTTACATATCAACTGCTCCGGGCACAACTTACGTCACACAGCAAGTTGTGACGACACACCAGCGCGGTTCGTCGATGGCGGGAATGAGGAAAGCGATTCCGGAATTACCGATGGCATTTGCGATCACTTGTTGCGTCATTAACTGCGTTCTAGTTGGCTTCGGTAAGATATGCTTGAGAAAAGTTAGCTATATATTAAACTTTGTTTGCAGGAACTATAATAGCTGGTTTCGGTGTGCTGTGCTGTGGTAATGTGGGTGAATCAGGCGGCAGTCGGTTCGCTACGTTCTGTATCAACTTCTGGGTGGGAATCGCACAGATTATAACTTTGACTGCTTTCCCTGTCGGTTGGATTTGGAGCATTATGTGGGGAGTTGCGTTTATTGCTATTGCAGGTGAGGCCTAGCTATATCGTGTGGACCAACGATTAATGTGGTTCCACTATATTAAATTTTGGACTTGTGATGTTAAAATACATCGCAGGCGAAGCGAAGAAACGCGAACAAGGAGGCGACACGACGATCACAACAACAACATACCAGGCACCGGCAGGCTTTCCCCAGGTATCTACAAACCCCCCACAGGCGGCACCTACACACTATCAACAAGCGGCATCAACTAACTACCCACATGCGGCACTTCAAAGCCAGTCCCAGACGTTACCCACAATCTACTATTCAACACCTCTACCTGAACCGCACAACACACCGTCACCTCCACCTTACGAGAAACCACCTACAGAAGAATCCATCTATGTAGAGCCATTATCATCTACAAACCGCATCTAGATATTACCACCAAACTAGCCCAGACGGCGCAAACAAACCACTGAGGCCAGCTAGCAATACGAACCAGGCATCACCTGTTATGAAGTGCCAATAGAAGTAACCCTCTTCGTTAACACGCTTTGTGTAAATACTTTATTACTAACCAGCTTTAAGTATAAATAATAACAAATAAAGCAGTTCAATGCGTTGTATGATTATCGAGATTTAAGTCGGGACAAATACCGCCATTGATGATCCGTCAATGACGAATGAAACATGGAAAGATGGTCCCGTACACTTCCCAACTGCGGTTCGACCGCGCACCCATGTTGGGCTTGACCGATGCACCATGGATGTCCTCCTACACGATTAAGGGAAGTCTGTTCGATTAGCTTATCGACTAAAGAAAGGAAAGGTCTGGTAAACAACCTAATGGCTGTAAGATCGAAACCAGTGTGTGAGAAGACGGTTGTGTTCTTGTATTTATCACTAAGCGGCATTGCCTAATACCATTAAATAAATATATATATTCACCTATTGGTTACCAATATTGATTTCCGTCTTTGGTGTGCACGAGTTTCCACCTTATTAATGACAGCCTATGAATATACGATCGTACGACGTGAAGGTAACACGGTAAGTTGTCCAAAATCATCGCATCATGACATTCATACAAAACTGCTATTGTTCTTCATAACATTATAAGTGGATTGATGGCAAATCTCCAGTACAAG
Source organism: Ciona savignyi (assembly GCA_000149265.1). Taxonomy (NCBI): domain Eukaryota; kingdom Metazoa; phylum Chordata; class Ascidiacea; order Phlebobranchia; family Cionidae; genus Ciona; species Ciona savignyi. The sequence continues at coordinate 469,980 of CH002979.1, read as the reverse complement.
GTGATAGTCAGTAGAATGATTTGTGTTTTTTTAATGCATAAATCCTGATATCTCTTTGTAATCCATATATTTTAACCTTTAGTAACTTGACGACAACATGACATATTGTGACGTACGATTCTTTTCATTGTTTTGGAGACAATATACAAAGTCACATAGCACTGAAATAGCATTTGTTTTTCTGTTGTGATTTCACCAAAGCTATTGTTCCATTGTTCATAAACAAAAGTATTGTGTTACGAATCCAATGCTCATACGTCTACTGGAAGGCAAAAGTAATTTTCTAGAAGCTACAGTTATAAAACTGGGATCTCAACCAATATCTAGGAGATCGATTGTTAGAAATGTCATATTCAACTGAACCAGAAAATTTGGCGGCTAATGTAATGAACTTAATTTGATTTTCCCCTAGAAAATAGTCCACTATGACTTCGGTAATCCGTAATCCGCCACGGAAGGTTGATTTTATTCTTCATTACTTCCGACTATGACACGCAGATAATAATTAATTCAGTATATGCGTGTGCAACATAAACACCAAAATTGACACATCCTAGTTGTTTACTGCAAGAGTCACGAGTCTAAACTATAGTAATTCGTGCTCGAAAATGCAGCATAGTTATATGTGGGAAAAAGTCCTGGGGAAGTTAAAGCCTGCGGTCATGGAAAATGGATTTATAACCGTGTGAAGGGGATATTATGTGGAACTGGTGATAACGACAACATGCCCTAGTAGGCTATATAATTTACAACGACAAACAGCGAATTTGATAGATGGTCTAGACATGCACGAGGGTGTGTACTTTGTAACTATACATAATTACCAAGTTTGGTTTGTTATCTTCGGAACCCATCCCGCTAGTGCTTGCAGAAACAAAAACACTTGACCCTGATTACACATAATAATATTTATCTGGACGTTAGCACCAATAGTCATCTCGGTTTATCTACGCGTCCTGGTGTTTTAAAGTAACCATGACATTGCTTATTGTTAGCATTGACTCAGTAATCAAGTGGTTAAACCACAAAAGCTTTAATGTGCATCGTTGTTAGTGAATCCATAAACGAAAATATTAGGAAAATAAATACTGCGGTTCAGACACGGTATTGTCCTTTGTTTTTCTTTCTATCGTCAAAGAAATTTCGTAAATGAACACTGTGTTAGTTCTGCTTTTAACACACACTTCTTTCAAATTCCCCAATAAACAGAAAACAATCTAGTACACATTACATAGTTTGGAAATCATTTGTTGATATGGAATAGATAATATTTTACATGGTTATGTTTTGTACCAACAATTGCCTTGCCACATTTTTAATTGTATAAAACGAAGCAAGCAACAAAACAAACAAAAACACATCCAAATGCTTCATTTAACAAAAATTTATTATAATATTAAAAACGAGGTATTATCACTTCACAGCTCATATATACTATCACTGTTTGAATCAGCTGCATTTCGTGTAAACTGGAGAACTCGTTTAAAAAATATCGTTTTTAGCACATTTCGATGCTAAAATTCCGGACATAAGTTTCTTTTATTCGCTTCACTTTTATTGTTTATAAAATATATTTTACTAGGATAAGGTTTTCGCCTGTAAGTGGCAGGCAAGGTTACTATCGATGTTTCTCAGTGGAAATCGGTACATCCATCAAACGCGATGATCATTCAGCCACCCAATCGCTGGCAGCTAAGTTTCGAAAACCTGATAAGCTGCTATCAAGAGCGGTAATGTAAAACATTGTCGTATGTATATTAGTCCTTAGGTTCGAGACTGGGCCCGGTATGATGGGATTGTTTTTTTTGTATGCGACTCGTTACATATATCGGTCACGTTACCCAATCGGCCACACGACCGTTCTTGTAATACTATTTTTTATCGCGCCAAGTTTGGATGATGGGCCCGTTACTCGGATCGTGTTTGTATAGGTCTGTATGTTCATCGGTCGCATTAACTAATCGGCCACACGACCGTACTTCCGTACCTAATTTTTTTTTTACCGAGTCAAGTTTCGAACCCATAATGGCCTCGTCACTAGGACCGTTTTTTTTGTATAAGAGTCGGTATATGTATCGGTCGCGTTAACCATTCGGCCACTCGACCGTACTTCCGTACTTAAAGTACTAAAATATTACGACCAACCAGAATATACCGCCACCGCACCGCCAATAAATATGCTGTACACCGACTGATACAACAATTTTAACCGATTTTTAAGTAATATCGAAAACTTCATATATATTTACCGCTCGTCTTAACACCGCGTAGTAATGCCGTCTTTTTAATCTTCTTGTCTGTAAAAATAATGATGGAAACAGAACTTCAGACGAAGTTTAATTGTCAATTTGACAGATATGCAGAATATCTTAAGGAAAATCTTTGTATATGGCACTTGAATGGCAAACATCATACCAAAATCGTGTTTCCTTAACAAACGCTTCGCATCGCGTTAATTATTGAAGCTAACATGCAAAGGTGTTAAATCAAATACAACCGAACAATGTGATCATATATAGCAGTGATTCCCAACCGCGGCTCCGAGAGCCGCATGCGGCTCCCAGCTAGCCTTCTTGCGGCTCTCATTGACCTTTGAAAATCCCCTAAAAATATTAGAATCTGATTCTAATAATAAAACAAATAAAATTAGTATTCTAAAATTACACTTGCTTAGTTTGAAGGCTGGGAAAAGAGTTTAGTTAAAATTAGAGGCAAGGAAAGTTGTGAAAAGGATGCAATTGTTACGTCACTGTTTTCTTAAAGCAGTGTGTTTTCATGTTTTCATGAGTGTTTTCATGCGGCTCCATACGTATTCTAAAATTTAAAATTTGGCCCCGACACTAAAAAAGTTGGGAACCACTGATATATAGTATATACCCAACAGTACCTTTTAATTAATCATTAAGATAATAAGACGACAACCGAACATTGCATTCCTTTTAACGTGTAAAGACATATATTGTTTGTGTTAAGAAATCATGTATAGTATTTGTTACGGCCCCTTTGCTAATGTCCGTGGATCAGCTTGCACGTTTGCACAGTTACTCACTTGGTATGAACACCAATCATTTTGGTACTCACCTCACGAACACCAATCATTTTGTTTCGTCAAATGTATTAAAGCGTTGAAGCGGTAACTACAAAAAAATAATTAACACAATTGTAATATTTAATTTAAACTGTCGATAACACTTTATTGTAAGGAATAAAATAGTAACGAAAAATGCACGTTTCGATTATGCCTTTAAAAACGTGGCAATGGCGTACGTCGTAATCCATAGAAATACAATAACAAATTACAATTTTGATCAACACTAATGATTAGAAAAGAAACTGCGGGACAACCTATTTCCCGCAGCTACAGTATTGTTTCTTCATTACTACCTGCTATATAATATTTACTCCACCTCTCAAAAACAGACACAGTTGTGCATATATCAGCACTATGTTATGGAGACACTTGAAATGATGTTTCCTCTGATCCGCCACCCCCTCCTCCAATTATGAAGCGCGTGTTTGGACGTAGATGAGCGGGCGGATAAGTACCCCATAGCCCATTTAACATATATTTATCTTAGCCGGTTATTCTAAACGCCTATTTACTTGCACCGATTTTAATTAAGTCAAACTAGAAAATAAAGTAAACGCCGACTGACTATTGTTAAATTTTTAATATTAAATAATATAAAAGTGCATCCGCTAGAAACGCTATCCGGGCAGTTTCCTATTCCGTACTTAAAATGGCGTATAACCAATTAAGACCTCTATGAACGGTAGGATGTGACGAGTGGTACCCTCCCTGAGTCATTGTTTTTAAACGAGTGTTTTGCTGAGTAACAATGGTGGTGATTCCCCAATATTTGTTTTGTTGAAAGCAGCATGTGCTAGGCTGCGCGCCGGTGTTCTCGTTTAGCTGTAAAGTTTTGTAATCGTGGAGCAGTGCTTAGTAAAATAAAGGTGTTGAATGTGCATCTGCTAGCTGTTTTGTTGGAAAAAAAGTTGCCGATGTACGAAGGGGTATGGGCTCAAAATTTTTAAACAAAATTTTGTAGGGTTTTGAGTTTAGGTTGCAGATCCAAGCTTCAATTTTAAATTGTGAAAAAATCTAAGACTTCCCATGTCAGGATTTTGAGTGACAGTCGTTTTTGTGAGGTCAGTTTGCATTGGAGAGATAGGGAAAATAATTAGTTGAACGCCTCCTAAATGAAAAACGGGCTATTTTGATTTTTTTGCCAAAATCTCCAAATTTATAGAAATTTGAGTGTGGATAAATGTTACTAGTCAACTGTTTGTCTAAAATCTTACAATTAATTACTTATGCTAATTAGCAAAGTAATTAATTAGTCATTTTTCCTCATTTTTGGTCATTTTCACTCCGGTAGAGGTCGTTCGGATATATTTTCAAGAACCAAACTTCGAATGGCTTTTATAAATACCAGACAATCTTTCGATACATGTTGTTAATCCGATTTGTAATATAGAACTGAAAAATGTACTCCTCTTGGTATCCACATGTGTACCTTTTTTCCATATTTTTTAATTTTTGGGCAGGTGTGAAGGCCTATAGATGTGTTGTTGGACACTTATGCATACAGAAGATATAAAAACTTACCAATCCTAACCATCCTTGATTGTCAAACATTGGTGAAAGAAGTGGAGGCGGACAAAATGTGGTCACACGAGGCTCAAAGGTGACATTGGGTGTGTTTTTTTACTCAAAAACAACAATTTGTACCCTGGTTATGGACTTTAAACCTTTCAAATTACAGTGAAAAATGTGCTGAAACTTGTGGAACATCAAGCAGTGAATTTTAATGTGTACGAAGAGTTTCAGTCATCACCAGTGACACTGTCGCCAAATGAAATCTACAGAATGACCACCCTTCAGTCGAAGGCCTGTAATAGCCGAAGCAGTCAACAGAAACGGTTAAAATTTGGACAGGAGTCTCACAGAATGACCTCTACTAGTAAGTTCAAACAGTTTAAACCAAACTGGAACGGTCACCGGTTCCAAGATGACGTATAACCAATTAAGACCTCTATGAACGGCAGGATGTGACGAGTGGTACCCTCCATGAGTCATTGTTTTTAAACGAGTGTTTTGCTGAGTAACAATGGTGGTGATTCCCCAATGTTTGTTTTGTTGAAAGCAGCATGTGCTAGGCTGCGCGCCGGTGTTCTCGTTTAGCTGTAAAGTTTTGTAATCGTGGAGCAGTGCTTAGTAAAATAAAGGTGTTGAATGTGCATCTGCTAGCTGTTTTGTTGGAAAAAAGTTGCCGATGTACGAAGGGGTATGGGCTCAAAATTTTTAAACAAAATTTTGTAGGGTTTTGAGTTTAGGTTGCAGATCCAAGCTTCAATTTTAAATTGTGAAAAAATCTAAGACTTCCTGTAACTGCCGAATTGCAAAAGCAGCTACAGTTATCTGTTTGGGGGTTTTTTGGCCTAATGAAATGTTAAAGACTCCAACTTCAATCAAACGAATCTTTGGGTATTGAATTTGTATTTGCGTTGTACGAAGTGAATTGAAGTGAGTTTTCTGCGAAAGGTTAAATACGCATTAGCATTCACAGATATATAAGAAATGACAATGCAAATTAAAGAAGAACATAATCACTTACTAACTATTCGTGGCCTATTAAAGTTGCAATTCCTATAAGTTTCCGTTGATTCAATTTTAAGTTTAATTAACAAATATTCTGAAAATAACAATCAAAGGGTATTAATTAACACAAGATTACCAATTAAAAAGGATTAACTAACAGCTAAAATAGATTACTGCAAACCAATATACTGCGAACACGTTTGGGCTATTCTCACATTTGGGCTTATATTCACACTTGAACATAGCATAGAAATCAAATAAAATAAAAAATAAACATTAAATTTTCGCAGTTACATTCCGGCCCCTTTAAGCGATGATATTTTCACAGAGAAATTGAAAAGCTTAACATAAAAGAAAATGCGAAAATCATTTTAACCACTTGTTGTGTAACAATAACGAAGGTTTGCACTTTGAACAACTAACTTGGCAAGTACCAAAGAAAAAATTGAAAGTTGTAACTCAAGTAAACCACACTAGTCAGACAAAAGGCATAGCTTTGTAATTGGCCTGTCAAACACAGAATTTTTAGTTTGTAAACGGACACTTCGGACGGTTCCTGATTTATCAGGATAAGTTTCTATGACACGACCTAGAGACCATGTGTTTCTAGGCATATGTTCATCAACAATAAGCACCACATCATTGACAGCAAAATTCCGACAGTTTATTTTCCATTTTTGTCTTTGTTGTAGTAGTGGCAGGTATTCACGAAGCCACCTTGTCCAGAAAATGTTTGCAAGATACTGCACTTGCCTCCATCGTTTGCGAGAATAAACATCCTTTTTGTCAAAGATCCCAGGTGGCAAATTAGGTTGTTGTTTCAGGTGCAGCAAATGATTTGGTGTTAACGGTTCCAAGTCTAGTGGATCGTTTGACACAGTTGTCAAAGGCCGATTATTGATTATTCCTTCTACTTCACATAACAAGGTACTAAAACTTTCTTCATTCACTGTTTGTTCCTTGCACACTGAAGCGAGCACTTTACGAATTGTACGAATCTGTCGCTCCCAAACACCACCGTGGTGGGATGCACCTGGGGGGTTGAATATCCATTTAATTTGTTGTTGTAGTAGGTAGTTATGTATTGAACTTTGATTCCATTTTTGTATCTCATGTTGGAGTTCTCGTTCAGCACCAACAAAGTTTGTGCCATTGTCAGAGCGAATTTCTTGTACTTGTCCTCTTCTTGCTATGAATCTTCGAAGAGCTTGTATAAATGAGCTTGTGTCAAGGCTGTGTGTCACTTCTATGTGGATAGCTCTGGTTGTGAGACAGGTAAATATAACACCATATCTCTTTAAGTTGCTTCTTCCCTTACGTATAAGGAAGGGACCGAAGTAGTCAACACCGACATATGAAAATGGAGGCTTATTCGGGGTGAGTCGATCATGAGGAAGATCAGCCATACGTTGCACACCACGTGCTGCATTTGCTTTGCGACAATGCATGCAATTGGCCAGAACTTTTCTAACTGTGGAGTTTGCTTGAGTGATCCAGTATTTTTCACGAAGTACGGCCAATACATATTCTCTTCCCATATGACCGAAATTGGAGTGAATATCTTCTATAATCAAGGAAGCGATATGACTGTCTTTCGGAATTATCACTTGATGCTTTGCTTCATAGGATATTGGTGCAGCAGTAAGTCGTCCACCAACACGCAACAGTCCATCCTTCAGTATTGGACTAAGTTTAGAAATTGCACTGGACTTTAAATTCTTGCCACTAGAGACACAATTTAATTCAGAGTTGTAATACTTTTCTTGTAGATATCTTAGAATCTCAACTTCTGCTTCATTTATCTCATCAAGGGACAGAGGTGGGATTTTTCGATGCTTATAGTTTGTTGATGGGTTCTTCGAAACTGAGCGTGCCGAGTTCAGCAATCTGCCTTTATATCTTAAAATCCAAGCAAGGATTTTCTTGGTACGATTCCAATTGGAATACTTGGTGGTAATGCAGTCCATAAATTGCAAACTTGGCATTGTAGTTAGACATGATTTAGCAATTCTTTTTACTTCTGGGTCTTCAGGTGATAAGTGTTCCAGAAATTCTGGTTGTTTAGGCCAAGCAACACAGGCCTTCCAAAGAAACTCAGGTCCATTTGTCCATCGTGTGCATTTTAAGAATGCATCAATTGAGAGTCCCCGCGATGCGTCATCCGCAGGATTTAGGCCTGTCGGTACGTATTTCCATTGTGTGGATGATGAGTTCTCTTTGATAGTTTCCACTCTGTTAGCAACAAAGGTGTGGAATACTTTATCTTCATTTGTGAGATACCGTAGGACAGTTGTGCTATCTGTCCAGAATAGAGATGAATTGATTGGCATCTGCAGCTCCTTGCGCAACATCTTGTCTGATCGGATTGAAATAGTGGCTGCACTTAATTCAAGCCTCGGAACTGACAAGCGCTTTAGTGGGACAAGACGTGTTTTACCATATAAAATTGAACAGTGAACATCTCCAAGGCTATTCACCAATCGTATGTACGAAACTGATCCATATGATTCTTCAGAAGCATCCGAGAAATGGTGTAACTGTATATCAGTGACCTTACCAAACGTGTATGGTTTGTAACATCTTGGTACTTGGAAGTTCGACAATTTAGGTAATTGATTTACCCATTTGAGCCATTTTTGTTGTTCTTTTGGTGGAATTCGTTCATCCCACCCTAACTTGGATTTGCACAGAGTTTGTAGCAATACCTTCATAGGCTGTATAACAGCAGCACCAAACCCCATTGGGTCATAGATTGAATTTACTACAGATAAAATTCCACGTCTGGTTACAGGTTTGTCTTTAGCTTTGACTCTGAAACACAGAGAGTCATTTTCTACATTCCAGGATAGACCCAGTGCTCGCTCGACTGGTAAGCGGTCACAACTTAGATCCAAGTCCTGGACTAGTTTGGCTTGTTCAGATTTTGGGATAGAGGCCAACACCTCTCTGCTGTTACTGATCCATTTTGTTATTCGAAATCCACCTTTGGCTATAAGTTCAGAAAGATCATTAACCAGCACCTTAGCTTCCTGAATAGTTGCAGTCGAGGTAAGACAGTCGTCGACATAAAAACAGTTATGTACAGTGTCAATGACAGTAGAACTGAAGCTTCCTCTGTTGTCATCTGCAGTTTTTCTTAATGCAAAATTTGCACAGCTTGGTGAGCAGATAGTACCGAACAAAAAGACAGACATCCTAAACTCTTCCAGTTCCTCCTGTATGTCACCGTGCTTCCACCACATAAACCTGAAGTAGTCTCGATCAGATTCCGTAACTTTTACTTGGTGGAACATTGCTTGAATGTCACTCATTAAAGCAACATTTTCGCGTCTAAAACGAGACAAAACTCCAACTAAATTGTTGGTTAAATCCGGCCCCTGTAAGAGATTGTCATTCAGGCAAATCCCCTTGAATTTGGCAGAACAATCAAACACGACCCTGATTTTATCTGGTTTTTCAGGGTGATATACTCCATGGTGGGGGATATACCATGTTTTTCCCAGTGGACCGGTTGTAGTGACCCTTTCTGCGTAGCCTTTGGTTATCATGTCTTGTACGAATAGTTTGTAGTCTTGATAAAAGTGAGGTTCCCGGATGAACTTTTTCTTCAAGTATGCAGCTCTTTGTTCTGCTTGTATCTTGTTGACTGGCATCACTAGGGTCTTGGTTTTTGATTGGTAAGTCAATTTCGTAGTGACCATCATCCCTATGCTTGACAGATTTGGATACCCTTTGCATAAAGGTATGTTGTTCCACTGACATTTCCTTTTTCTCGTTGTTAATAGAGTCCATCACATCTGTGCATAGCTGACACATTGGGTGAGGTTCTGTTTTTATGAAAAAGCTTGATGGACGGTTTCTTGAATATATTTTCTTGCTTGGGCAATTGATTATCCATCCTACAGAAGTTTTAATTGCATAATGACCGTTTGCAGCTCTTATGACGTTTTGAGGTTGCAGTACCTTTACATTGTCGTTTCCGATTAGCAAGCCAACTTCTGCACTAACTTCGGGGATGTGAATTTCTTTAAATTCCTTGTATTGGTCAACGTCATCCTGACATGGAATTTCAGCACTAGAGACGGGCAACTTGGAGTTTGAACACATAGGGTTTAAAGGAATGCAACTTGTCTCATCCAAGTCCAGTAATTCCAAATTTTTAATGACCTTCACTCTTCTGTGTTGGTGGTCTCCATTAATTGTTGATGTCCAAATATCTTTTACCGGTCCATTTACACTTAACTTGTTTATTAGTAATTCTGTGATAAAAGAGGATGTACTACCATTGTCTAGAAAAGCTTGAGTGATGATTGTTTGTTTGCTTCCTTTAACACGAATCTTAACAGGCAGAATTGGTAAAAGGTTGGGTGTGCCACCTTCTATAAGCTTTGTACTTGTTGCAGCAGAAATACAATCACCTTGTATCTCGGACTTTGGTTTGGAAACAGGGTCAGCAATTTTAGGTTTGGTTAGAGACCGTTCTTGTTGTACATCAAAATCAGGTGGATGTAATAATGTGGAATGCCGTCCAGTGCAGTTTGGCTTACTGCATGGCTGTTGTCTAAAACAATTACGTACAATGTGACCAGCATTTAGACAAGAAAAACACAAATTTCTTTCAGTAACAAATCTCTTACGGACTTCGAAGTCCCAACTTCGAAATTTTGAGCATTGATTGAGATAATGCATCCCGTCGCATAGTTTGCACCGTGGTACATTGTCCCATTCTGTTGTCATTCGAGTTGCGAAGCTCATTCCTCTTGGTTTCTGGTAGTTCATCCGTGGTGCAGAAAGAGCTCTCATTTGGCTAGGCGCTTCGTATATATAGCAAGTCGATTCACGGGTTTTCTTATGAACATATTTGGATAAATCTTTGATGCTGATTTCGTTTTTCGTATTATGTAGGATTTCATCTGCTAGTTGCAACCAGCCTCCTTGCCATGTGATTGGAAGTCTCTTCAGAATTTTTGTAATAGTTTCCATATTGTCTATATTGTATAGATAGTTTATGCTTTCTAAAGTGTTCATACACGCTTTCAGTTTTGCCGAAAATTGAAGTAATGTTTGTTTGTCCGTCACATGTATTGCAGGCCCATTCACAATAGTATCTAGACAGGCACGTGCAATCTGATGTCTTTGACCGAAATACTCTTGAAGCAATTGTCGTGCTGTTTCAAAACCTTCATTTGGTGGCATTAGGAAACATCCTTTAACCAGTTCTTGTGCAGATCCACCAGTATATTGTGACAGGTAAAACAGTTTGTCTCTTGGATCATCAACATATTTTGAAACAATTGTGTCAAAGGCGATAATAAAGTTAGGATAAGAAGCAGGATTTCCATAAAAAATAGGAGGCTCTCGTTTGGGAATACCAGGTGGTTTTTGGTAACCCAGGAGGAAAATTTGGGTTATTGGTGGGGGTAAAACTTATGTCATTACTATGTGTTGTAGGAGTACAAATTACATTGGGAATGCTTAGGTTTGTGTCACATTTGGGTGGAACATTTTCCTCACAAAATGATGGGAAAATTTTTGGTTTTTCATAATTTTCAGGAATGGATTGGGAAATGTGAGATACATTAACAGGTACAATAGGACGAGAAATATTATTACAAACACAAGCAACATTTAAATAAGATTTGGTACCTGTAAGCAAGGGAACGTTACTTGTATTGGTTGTTGATACATGTGGATGATGTGGGGCATGGGAGTTTATCTCTGCACTGTCACAAATGACTTCTGTCGCCATATGGGTTTGGTTTGATACCGGTGTCCCAGTTAACTCTAGTTCAACTGATGCTTTATGTATTTCAGTTTGGAGCTCAATTTCCCTTCGTCGCTGTCGGTATTCAATCTCCTTCTCCTCTCTCGCTTGATGCCGCAGCAAGTCCTCGTGCTCCTTCTGTTTCACTCGCTGAATTTCAGCTTTCTCAAAGGTCATGCGTTCTTTAAATTGTTGAATTTCCAGCTCATTTAGCTGCCGTTGATTATTTAGTTCTATGAGCAAAGTTGCTTTCCTTGCCCTTGCACTACTCCTTGAACTTCTGCTTGACCCAGAGCGATGTGATTTGGTATTGCAGGAACTCTTCGTATTCCCACTATTGGATACACTATCCTCTGGTTCAACCACAGTTTGCTTGCATATGATAGGATTTGGATCTAGTTATCACTGGAGATCTACCCATGTCAGATCTAACCTTGGTTGCGACTGTGGCTGTAGCACCTGCTTGGTTTTCTTCAGAATTGGTTGGCACGACTTGGGTTTCATCAGGATTGGGTTGTGACTCTCTGATCACTTGGTTTCCTTCAGAAATGGATGACGTACCTTGGACTTCTTTAGAACTTGGTTGCAGTGCTACATTTGGATCAGCTGTTGGTTGGTTAGCTAACTCCTCTTGGGTGGGCTCACTAGATGTGGTATCCATTGAAATGCAGGAATAGTTAAAAACCGATGTAACTGCCGAATTGCAAAAGCAGCTACAGTTATCTGTTTGGGGGTTTTTTGGCCTTATGAAATGTTAAAGACTCCAACTTCAATCAAACGAATCTTTGGGTATTGAATTTGTATTTGCGTTGTACGAAGTGAATTGAAGTGAGTTTTCTGCGAAAGGTTAAATACGCATTAGCATTCACAGATATATAAGAAATGACAATGCAAATTAAAGAAGAACATAATCACTTACTAACTATTCGTGGCCTATTAAAGTTGCAATTCCTATAAGTTTCCGTTGATTCAATTTTAAGTTTAATTAACAAATATTCTGAAAATAACAATCAAAGGGTATTAATTAACACAAGATTACCAATTAAAAAGGATTAACTAACAGCTAAAATAGATTACTGCAAACCAATATACTGCGAACACGTTTGGGCTATTCTTACATTTGGGCTTATATTCACACTTGAACATAGCATAGAAATCAAATAAAATAAAAAATAAACATTAAATTTTCGCAGTTACACTTCCCATGTTAGGATTTTGAGTGACAGTCGTTTTTGTGAGGTCAGTTTGCATTGGAGAGATGGGGAAAATAATTAGTTGAACGCCTCCTTAAGGGCTATTAGAAGTCACTTTTTCTAAAGCTAAATTTCAACCGTAAACACAAAAATATCGCTGGAATTATACTTAAATAACGTAAAACTACCGTAATAAAATTTTATTATCGCGTAGGTAAAATTCATGGGTCGTACAGATAAACGAACTGGTTAAACAGCTGACATGACAACATATTTATGTACGGAGATCCAACTTCTGTAGTCTATGGACATACGCAAATGGTACATGACTCTACCTTTGCCTACATGCGTTTTGATTTATACCACCAGAAGCTGTCTTATTCAAAATATATTGAATTTGAAATAATCGTATCAAATGGTCATAGATTTTATAACTTTATAAAAACCAAAAGCTCCAATTGAAAAGAGAACGGCAACAGAAATCAACATCTCTCCTTTCATGCGGGACAAAACTGGATGATTTTCGTCAAAAAACTTTCCACCAATGTTCTTATGTGGGAACGGGCGATTTGGGATATCCTTCTGCAGAAACTTACATAGCGGTTCCCAACCATCGGTCACTTTGTACACAAGCAACTTGTCCTTTGGAGCAGTTTCCATTACATACTTGTTGTGTTGACGATATGTCATTCGATGCCGCATTTCATTCATTGGGGTTCTATGAAAAGTGGTTCTTAAGTAAGTCCCGAAAACAGCCATAACCCACAGTCGTCTATAAGCATAATAACTTCTTCCCGAAGGCGATAAAATCTGCATCAAAGTTAACCAAGTATTTCCGTCAATTTCGTCGACTTGTTTCACCAGGCTTTTGTACCAAGAATCCTCGTCTCTTAATGTCAGAATGATCTTGGCATCGGGAAACGCTTTATGAAGTTCCTCCCAGAATACATAGACCGGCGAGTCTATTGCAACGTCCACGTCTTTGTACATTCGTTGAAAATCTTGGGTTGTCCCGCCATCAGTTAAAATCTTCTTCCAGTCATCTCCCAAGTACCAGAAATTCTCCAGATAATCATAAACGTTGAACCCTAAATCCTCCAAAGCTTTAGAAAGCGATTTAGTTCCAGTTTTGGAAAATCCAGCAACAATAATCTTCATATTGCTTGTTCTCCAACACTTGTTCTGGTTAACTTCGCGACGTACCTACTTAAGCCCATTCAATAAAGGATTTAAGCAAACACAAAAGTTAGCATATCATAAATTAGGTCACAGTAAAGTTAACGGCTCTGTAAACCTAGAATTTTGTTCAAAATGCTTAAGAAGTTGGCCTTTTTATTTTAAACAAAGATTTTAAACTTAAAAAAAATAAAATATCCAAATATATGTAGTTCGCGTCAAGATAACATTCTGTTCGCCTACAAAGCACGGCGCTGTTATTCAGACATCTGTGTCTGTTTTTGAGATAGAGCGACACTTTATATGGATTCGCAATAAAGAAAAAATACAGTACATGATTTCTAAACCCGAACAATAGATTTGGTTTGCACGTTGATTAGAATGCACTTTTTTAATGTCTGCATCATTTAATTGGAAAGTGCGAGTCGTTAGAGGCGACCACATTGTTCTGTTGGTGTTCAATGTATTCGGGTTGATCACGTAAACATGTATGTATCCATATAGTCTACAGCAGCGTACAGTGAACAATAGTTGTTGTTTATGCCGATGTCATATTGTAGTCTGCATCGTAAATTGGAGATACGATAACATTGTTTTGGAGTTTTTTGATTGCACAGTATTCTATGTCATCGCAAATAATTTTTCAGTAACACACCAACAACGGAAGACTGGTAGCCCAATACACAAAACGACCATACACAAAAAGTATCTGAAAATGCAATGCGTACTGACGTCACACAGATTTTTTTTTTTTTTTTCTTTACTGAGCCAAGTTTCGAACCCATGATGGGCTCCGTTTTTTTGTATAAGAGTCGGTATATGTATCGGTCGCGTTAACCATTTGGCCACATGACCGTACTACGTCACACAGTTATGTAAAATGGATGACGGGTGGTCGCTACAGTACGCCCCGCCGGAAGCGGACATTTAATTACGAGTTGAACTGTACGGTCGTTTGGCCGATTGGTTACGACCGACCTATACAAAACGGTCCAAGTGACGACCCCATCATGGGTTTAAAACTTGGCCCAGTATAAAAAAAATTACGATCCGAAACGCACAGGAGGTCGGACATGTCGACCGGTACTCGTAAAGGAGTTGTTGGTTCTTTGGTAATAGTTTGTCGTGCTGATGTATCGGAGGATTGCAATTTAATGGCCTTCCTCGTCGTGGTGGTTGGTGCTCTTGTACAGGTTGCGTCAAGTCCAGGTGTACAGGCTTCAGGCGGTCTATGGATACCACCTGCCCCCATATCTACCGTGTAGGTTTTGTCAGTCCTCTGTACTGTACAATATGGTCCTTCATACGAGGGCGGTGCTAGACTATTCGTAGACTGTTTTGCCCATACTCCCACTTGTTTGTGTAAGTCATGCCTCATGAATCCAGTTTGTGTCCGTGTAGCGCCAATCGATGGAAGGGATGGGCCGTGAACTACATCAAAAACTTTCTTTGCCAAGAGTTGGGGACGATCGGGCGTGGGTAACCGGCGGAAACGTCACATAGTAATGTTTGGTTCGCCATATCCTCGACTTTGAGGTTAGTGGTGGCGGTACGATATGCTTGTATTTCCGGGTACATCTGCGCCGCTGCCAGGGACGTGTAATCCAAATCGAGCGGGAGTTCGATTGAACCCTTAATACAACGTGATAGAGCATCGGCAACGTGGTTGCGCATTCCTTCGATGTGTCGAACGTCGGTCATATATTCGAAGATGGCAGACAGATTACGTTGTTGCCTGGCAGACCAGGGCGTTTGTACTTTTGCAGATGCAAAGGTGAGCGGTTTGTGATCTGTTTAAGCGGTAAATATGCGGCCTTCCAAAAAATTACTTAAATGTCATATGGACAATGTAGAGCAAGAAGCTCGTCTCTGTGAAATGCGCTGCACTTTAGCTCATGTTGGCGTTTGCTGAAAAATGCAAACGGTTGCCACTTGCCATCGATAAGTTGCTGCAACGCTGAGCCAATGGAGTGTTCTGATGCGTTCGTTGTTATAGCGGTTGTCGCGTGTGGTACAGGATGGTGCAACAGTGTAGCGTTTTCCAGGGCTGTTTTAGCCTCGGCGATGAAAGAATTTAAATTGTCATCCAAATTAGCTTAGATGACTTTCTGGACAAAGAGTCGTGAATTGGCGACATGATTGTGGCAGAATGCGGTATAAAACGATGATAGTAGTTTATCATACTAGAAAATTCCTGGAGTGATTTAATAGAAGTGGGACGGGGAAACTGCTGGATTGCTGCGACCTTGTCCGGAAGTGGTTGAGCACCATCTCTGTCTAAGCGGTGTCCGAGGAAATTGATTTGTCCAACTCCAAACTTTAAATTGATCACAAGTCAGTAATCATTAAGATGGCGCATAACCAATTAAGATGTGACGAGTGCTACCTTCCCTTTGTCACTGTTTATAAACGAGAGTTTTGCTAAGAAACAATGGTGGTGATTCCCCAATGTTTGTTTGATTAAAAGCAGCATGTGCTAGGCTACGCGTCGGTGTTCTTGTTTAGCTATAAAGTTTTGTAATAGTAGAGCAGTGCTTGGTGAAATAAAGGTGTTGATTGTGCATCTGCTAGCTGTTTTCTTGGAAAAAAAACTTGCCGATGTAAGAAGGGGTATGGGTTCAAAAGTTAAGATTTGGAGTTTAGGCTGCAGATCCAAGCTTTAATTTTTGATTGTGACTTCCTAAGTCAGGATTTTGAGTGACAGCCGTTTTTGTGCGGTCAGTTTGCATGAGAGAGATAGGAAGGATAATTAGTTGTACGCCTCCTTAAGCTGTTTAAAGATCTGTTTTAAATGTTTATGCTGTTCGAAAGATAATGCGATGGCCACAAGATTATCATCGAGAAAATTGTAAACGAGAGGCAATGATTGACATGCTGTATCCCTGAGACGTTGGAATGTTTGTGCAGTTTTCTAACCCATATGGCATTTGTAAGAACTCCAATAAACCAAACGGTGTTATGGCAGCGAGTTTGAGTATATCTTGGTAAGAAATTCGCTCCCAGTAGTGGCATAGTGACTTCTGACTAGACAAATTTCCATTTAAATTTATCCGCTGACAAATCTAGTAAAACCAAGCGGACGTTTAAATTTTCAGATTGGTGAAAGTTAATGCTTTACATACTGCTATGCCAATTAGAAGAAAGAAATAGTATACCTAAGGTGATACCCTAAAAATTGTAATTTGTTTCTAAATCATGATTGTGACAGGCATGCCATATCGCCGCTACATCTATAAAGAGAAGTAATAGAATCGGATTAAACCTTAAACTTTAAGAGAATTGTTACATGACACGCCCTAGTAATATAAAAACAGAAATTTATGTACTAAACCCAGGTGATTCCGCGAACCCATAAAAAACTAAATTGAGCTGTTTTAGGAAATTAGCTTCTTTTTACTAAAGCGCTTGTCAAGATGCTTTAATTTAATTTGTGGTAAATTTTTCATAAATCTAACAGAAGTATTCATTTTAACTGCACATAAAAAAGTTTGGTTTGATAATTATGAGACCTGTGCGTTTATGCTTGCAGAAACAAAATTATGGCAGTCCGGGTAAAACTTGAAATAATAATAACATAGACCTGATGTGCACATATCTGACAATAACATCAATTGTGTAATAATTATTAATAGCAAGATCGGATTGTTACCTTCGGGACCCACACTTTCTTGTTTGCAGAAACAAACTACATTCTCGGCGTATAAAAAACAAATTGTGGTTAGGGGGAAAAGATATAATTCACTCTTTTAGTTAAAAACAACGGCTAATATATAATTATCAAAATCCAGGTATATACCAAAACTCACACAAAACTTATATATGCATTCACACACGATATGTATTAATAAGGTCATGTTTAAGTATGTTTAAAGAGGATGTGTCAAAGGATTAATTGATTAGCGCAAAAGAGCCATATTATTTTACAGCATTTAACATCTTGTTTTTCAAATATAACAATATACAAATAGAAAAGGTATACTTTTGTTCGGATAAAACGGTGAATAACCGTGTAAATCGAGGGCACAATGTTTCATAGCCGTAATAATTATGATGGAACTTCATATGCTGTGGGATCCATCTAAGGGAGAACTGCTGATGGTGCTTGGGGAAAGCCTGCGGGTGTCCGATATGTCGTTGTCACCGTGGTGTCACCCCCTTGTTCGCGTTTCTTCGCTTCGTCTGCGATCATGTATTTAACATCACATGTCCAACATTAATTATAGTAGACTCATCATTTAAACTAGTACCACCCCAACATACCAACAAGAGTGTCAACCGTGGTCAACAACGTGTTAACCACCATTCAACATTCAAACGGTTTTTAAAGAGGAAGGCTTCTGTAATCACATCAGATTACGAAACCCAGTATTGTACAATATCGAGTGTATAATATACATTAGTTATTTTCGTGCAGGCCGAAACCCAACCAAACGTGGTCTGTGGGTATGGATAAACAATGGCCGCTTTATCCGGAACTATATTCGCGGGTATTCTGACGAATCTAAGTAGGATAAGAACCATTTAGTTTATCCTATACTTCAATCCACAAAATATAGCTAGGTCTCACCTGCAATAGCAATAAACGCAATTCCCCACATAATGCTCCAAATCCAACCGACAGGGAAAGCAAACAAAGTTATAATCTGTGCGATTCCCACCCAGAAGTTGATACAGAACGTAGCGAACCGACTGCCGCCTGATTCACCCACATTACCACAGCACAGCACACCGAAACCAGCTATTATAGTTCCTGCAAACAAAGTTTAATATCTAGCTAACTTTTCACACGCAAATCTTACCAAAGCCAACTAGAATGCAGTTTATAATGCAACAAGTAATCGCAAATGCCATCGGTAATTCCGGAATCGCTTTCCTCATTCGCGCCATCGATAAGCTGCTATGGTGTGTTGTCACAACTTGGTGTGTGACGTAAGTTGTGCCCGGAGCAGTTGATATGTAAGGCTGTACGAAATCGATAATTAACATGAAGACCTAAACAGCAATATACCATATAGTATTTGGACAAATGATTAACGCGACCGATACATATACCAATTTGCTACAAAAACGATCTTGGTGACGAACAATTAGGGGTTTTAAAAAAGTCTTTAAATAAGCATGTATTGTGGTCAGAATCATGTACATCTAGACCGTGTCAGCTAAGATTCTTAAAATTTCCAAATAATTGCACAACTCCTTTTTTAAATAACCCTGAGTTAGACGCAATATGTGTTCAGTCATATTAAATTGTCTTGGAAATCCCCTTTACATTGTCTTGGAAAAGGTTATTCTATCAAATTTCGGTTGCAACTTATCTGGTTCGAGTAATCAGTTACTTTCATTGGTAAAAGTGTGACACTAGATCAACACTAGCTATTTAAACAACCTCTATCAGTTCAAACTACGCAGGGGTGGGAGGGACGGTTGGAAATTATGTTTTACACATCGATTTTCCGATTCATACATGTGTAAAAACACTAACCCAAACAATACACTAAGGGGGTTTTTATAATACCTAGGATTTCTGTCAACTTAATCATACAATTCCTTTCTGGCCAAACTTTATAAACATACAATTTAAAAAAATAAGATTTAAAAAAATGAAACTGATAAAATTTAAAAAATCCCCCTAAATCCAGATATGTCCGTTTCTTTTAACAATAATTTTATACAGTTTTTCCCTAGCAATTGTTTACAATATTAATGAAAAGACAGAAATAACGAACTGACCTGTTCTCCATATTGAGGAGATGTTGAATAACCCGGAGGTAGAGGTGGGAAATTTTCTGGTTTAGTTGGATAAGACATTTTTAACTATTGACTCTGAGATATTGGTTGATACCCTACTTTTAAAAAAACTTCAAGTAAAGTGTTTTGCCTCCCAGTAGACATCCGACCGATGGATTCGTAACACAATACTTCTATACGACCATGAACAATAGCTTTGGTGAAGTTCCCATCGAAAAACAAAGGTGTTTTTGGCGTAATGGTGTACGAATGCGTTTATCGTCCCCAAAATAATAGAAGGGACGGTTAAATCACATTTCGTTTGGTCGTCAAGTAACAACGCGTGGAAATAGATGAATTACAAAGCGATATCAGGGTTCGTGTATTTAAGTTCATAATTTACCGAATATTACCTTATACTGGGTAATTTGTCATCAATCCACTCACATTGCTATAACGAACAATAGAAATTTTGTAAGATTGTCGTTACGCGATGATATTGGGCAAATTACTGTGTTACTTTCAAGTCGTGCGATCGCATATTCCAAGGCTTTCACTAATAAGGTGGAAACTTGTGCACACCAAAGACGGAAATCAATATTTATAACCTATTGGTTAAGAAATATATTTTAGGCGATTCTGCTAAGTACCATGTCCAAGTTAGCTAACCGACCGGACTTCACTTAATAATGCAGGAGGACAACCACGGTGCAGTATAAAGGTTTTGGGGGAAATCTCAGCTCCTTCCCGCTTTCTCTTCTTTTAGTGTTGCCCTTTTATAATAAACTGCTATTCATCGCTTTTACCAAAAGTCCGTCATCCACTGTTTACACGTGTGCGCCAGATAATCGGGTTAAAGTCGAATTATCATTAAGTGTGTCCCCCCCTCCCCCCGTTCGTGTAATGACTAAAAGGGGAAGCCGACTAATTGGGCAACAATAATGGAGGGAAAAGGGGTAGGAAAGAAAATTCGCTTTAAAATACGGTATAACGCTAGAGCTGATTGACGGATACGTCTGGCTGGACCCACATTATTATATTTAACTAAATAGGTGTTCTAACGACTGTCAAAGATAATAAACCCAAACACCCACCTTAACGCCCTAATTATGGGTCTCATTGGAAAAAATAGGACACATATTGTTTTGGTTTGTTTTTTTCGTTTTTTTTCTCCTTTTTTTGTCAAAAGCTTGACAGGCATGGTCGCCCCGACATCTACCAGAAGTAATAATGGAATCGTAACAAAACTTTGTCATTTGTTAGACAACATGGTCTAGATATACAAAAAAAGAAAAAAATTTGGGTGATAAATCCAGGGGAATTCCCCTGAGACGTTAAAAAAACAAAACGTTTTTTCTAAAATATTAGATTTTGGGGCATAGCGCTTGCACAGCTGCTCTAATTTTGATCAGATTTGGTGAAATGTTGGACCGGTAGCCGTTTCTGTGCCAATTAAATAAAAGAAAAGATTTACCTTGGGTAACTCCCTAAAAAACGAAGATAGCCATAAAAAACTCGAAGCCTAAAAAAAATAAATCAGGCTGTTTTAAAATTTAGCTTTATAAGACGCTTAAATTATCCATTTATAGTCATTTTTACTATACATATGGAAAATAAGTTTGGTTTAATAACTATAGGGACCCATGCGTTTTAATGCTTGCAGAAAACAAACTACATACTCCTCTGTAAAATACAAATTGTGGTTAGGGAACCTGCTCAAAAACATGTGGTTGACACTCTCTAGTTTATTCATATATTTATTATAAGCTGTCTATCTTTGTGTTATTTTTTTTCAAATTCGAATATTTTCAAAAAAAACATTAAAAAAAACGTTACTAAATTTTAACGTGGGACCTCGCTTAAACATTTCATATAGGTGGTTAAAGCAGGCTGGTCACTAATGTGATTTAAGCTCTGTGGCGTTCCTGGAAAATAAATATACGTGGGTATTGGCTATTATAAGTCCTGCTGTTTCATACAAGCGGAAAAGATTTGTCGTTATTTTACATTTTAGAGTAATTCTCTAATTCTATTCTAAAATCACTTTACTCCCTACTTTTAATCTAACTACCATGTGTCGTTTGGCCATCTAGCATTGTCTTATAACCACTAGCAGATTTCCATTTTTTTAGATTACAGAACCACATTTTTTCGAAAACGTAAATCTACAGGCTATGGGGATATTATCACGACGTTGCATGCACGTTTGATAGGATTATTCACCTGAGAGGGTTTTATAGCTTTAATGGCTCGTCACCA
>CH002979.1:431069-448156 GCA_000149265.1 Ciona savignyi | reverse complement strand
ATACAATTTGCAATTTAGTTATAAGTCACACGTCACATTGACTTGGTTTCTTTGGTTGTGTTTTATTTTAAGTTTATTTAGTTCAATAGTACAACAAATAGATTTACCAGAAAGTAGAACGTCCTATACTACAATCTGGTATAAAATCATAATTATCGGAGTTACCTGTATTAATCGTGGGGTTGTTATTGTAAATTACTATCATCCAGCTCATCAGTTCTCAAGGCATTTGAATCATCTTCTTGTACATGTAAAATGCATGTCAATATAAGAGAATGTGTCAATAAGTTGCTGGTGTTTCATCAGGAACAATTATCATTATTGGTGATTATACTTGAGGCGGTGGTGTGGTTAAAACAAATTACCTGCTTCTGCTTCGTTCCAACCTGTCCACCTTCGTCGTCTTCGGTCATACGGAACAGTGGGACGAGGTGGTGGTGGAGGCCCTGTACGGCGCCGACGTCGACGCCGCCTACGACGGAAAGCACCCGCCCCACCAAGAATGCCGTCAACCACCAACAGAATGAGGAGAAGTACAAGAAGTATCTTATTCATCTGTTGAATATACGTTAATGACACCAACACAATATACAACGCAACGTGAAGTAGCCTACTCTTACCTTTGTTGAAGATTCCAACAAAAGTTGGCTTTGCTCATCTAAGAACCGGTATTTATAATGAGTTCTTTCTTCCTTTAGTTTTCGTTTCTTCCTAAAACGCATCTTTGTTCACAGAAACTCCGATAAAGTTGAGTAAGAAGAAACTTCCGAGCGTAAGGCTTAAGATTGGTTATTCCATCCCAATCTTTTAAACACAGTATACGTTATTCGCCGTTTTCTGTTTATTTAATTATATACCTGTTTTTGTTATTTAGGATAGGATAGGATATTCATGTTTATCCCCGTGAATGGGAAAACCCCAGGGGTTATCACACGGGCAATCGTCAGATCACCTCGCGCCCATCGTCGGGTTACCGGAGCTATTGCAGTGTGTTGTATGTGATAGACACGTTCCTTCAATTTGGTAGAACCCATTAATCCGCTGGGTTCAGGCAATGTCCGTAAAGTGCCTTGCCCAAGGACACAACCGACTAGCTAGCGACCAGTTTCGCACCTGCAACCTTTCGATTGAAAGGCGACGCACTTAACCGCTAGACCATCGGGCCGGACTTTAGGTATGATGCAGACATTTATTATAAGTCATAAAGGTTAATAACATTATGAAAATTCTTCCTATCTGTCAAATTCTCGTATTGTTTTAATGAAAAGGTCGTTTTCTCTGATGTTTAGAGCTGCCCATTCATATAATTCTTTCGTGATCAATTGTTTAGCGCTACCGAATCATATACAAAGAAAAGTATTTTTAAATACACTACGTGGTAAACTTAACACAGCTTAAACGTTTACAGAAGCACGGCCTTAAATTTATTTTATCCTTGACACCGGGCATGTTACTAATAAATGTTTCCATTGTTTAAGTTTTTATCACAATGCATTGTTAACTACATAGAACTGTTTCCAACCAGATGGGCGTTTCGTTGTTCCTTCTCTGTAATCGCATCTGTGTATCTGTGTTCAAAGAATCTCCGATTGCATTGAGTAAGCAGAATCAAAACCACGTGATCACCCATACTGTGAAGTTCCAGCTCTTGGGTTTCGCTAACTTTACCGAAAACTGTTTTTAAATCCTAAAAACCTAAAAATCACAACCAACAAAGAATACTGTGCAGCGTCGAAGACTTATAATGACAAAAGAATCGTCTTTGTATGAAGGGCCAACTCTTACAGCTTTCTAGCCATGAGCTATGTCACAAGGCGGCAAACACAGAAAACCCCCTTTTCGAAGTACTCTTTCTTAACTTTATCAAAGATTTTTACAAAAGGTTGTCATTTTGATCTCCGAATTGATACTTATTAGGTCTTTCTCTTGTACGATCGGAATGGTTAACCGAATGGTTTACAAGTGTGGCCAAATGGTTAACACGACCGATACATGTATCGACTTACTTAAGAAAAACGGTCTTAGCAACGAACTCATCATGAGTTCAAAACTAAGCCCGGAAAAAAGCAATTAATAAAAAGAGGTGTTTCCCTTTAGTTTTCCGTTTCTTCCTTAAACGCATCTTTGTTCACAGAAACTCCGATCAAGCCAAGTAATCAGAAACCGACCAAGAAGTTTGCTGTTAAGCGTTGCATATTACCTGAAGGTTTATAAATACGAATTGGTTCTACCAATTTAAAGAAACGTCCTATTCATATACACAATACACTGCATAATGGCGGGGCAAGGTAATCTGACGATTGTCCGTAAGGTAACACCCCTGCATTTTTTTCCATTTACGAGAATAAACATAACCTGTCCTACTTTGTCCAAGCGTATGGTTGGTTCAAGCTTGGCTTTCGATCCTATTTTCCTAAGAAATATTAACTGTTTATTTAGTTGCAGAACTAGAATACCAACTTATACACGGCATGCGTTGTTCAAAGGTTAACGCTATTTAACAACCATTATTATGGGTCCCATTAAAAAAATTAATCGGTAGCTAATACACTTAAAATGTAAGTGTATTAGCTTCTGATATAATATTTAAAAGAAATTATCTTGGAAAATACCGTAAAAATAAGGTTTTGTTCTCAATTTATGATTGTGACATGCATGCCATGTTTCCCCGACGTCTACTAGAAGGAGTAATGAAATCGCAGTAAAAGTTTGTCATTTATGTACTAAACCCAGGGGAATTTCCCTAAGCCATGAAAAACGAAATCGGGCTGGAATCGGGTTCTGGAATTTAGCTTTATTTTACTAAATCGCTTGACAAGAGGCTATAATTAAAAACATTTGTGGTGAAATGTTCGTACATTTAACACGATTATTTTGTTTAACTGTACATGGAAAATAAGTTTG
This sequence comes from Ciona savignyi, assembly GCA_000149265.1. Taxonomy (NCBI): domain Eukaryota; kingdom Metazoa; phylum Chordata; class Ascidiacea; order Phlebobranchia; family Cionidae; genus Ciona; species Ciona savignyi. The sequence goes on along the minus strand of CH002979.1, from coordinate 445,252 downwards.
GTTTGATAACTATGAGCCCCATGCGTTTATGCTTGCAGAAACAAAACTATGACAGTCCGGTTAAAACTTTCTGAATGTTGGATAACATGGAGCTGACGTGAACATATCTGACAATAACATATATTGTGAAACATGGATAACTAGATCGGATTGTTACCTAAGGGACCCATGCGTTTATGCTTGCAAAAACAAACTACATACTTGGTGTAAAAAATACAAACTGTGGTTAGAAACCCTGCTCGCATGATTATATACCATACAAGATGTGTTTCACAAATAATAGTGGTTAAATACGTGGCTGACACTCTCTAGTTTTATTGCTTATTTATAACCGCTACGTGGTGTTGCGAATAAAAGCACTTACAACACGTAATGTAGTACGGTCGTGTAGCCGAATAATTACCGCGACCGATACATATACCGATTTCTAAAAAAATGTACTTGTGACTAGCCCAACATTCGGGTTCGAAAGTTGACTCGGTAAAAAAACAAAAAAACGTCATGTACATAAAACAAACATTAGGTTGTTTATCAGATCTCCCTTTTCTCTTGTAGATAAGCTAACCGACCGGACTTCCCTTAATCATGGAGGAGGACAGCCATAGTGCATTAGTCGAACCCAACATGGGTGCGCGGTCGAACCGCAGTTGGGAAGTGTCTGAGGAAGTGTCCTTTAAGTGTTGGGAAGTGGGAAGTGTTGGTAAGTGTCTTTCCATGTTTCGTCCGTCATTGACGGATCACCAATGACGGTATTTGTCCCGACTTAATGTCGATAATGATATAACTTATTAAACTGCTTTATTTGTTATGAAGAGGGTAACTTCTATTGGCACTTCATAATAATGCATTAGGTTGTTTACCAGATTCCCTTAATAATGCAGGAGGACAACCAAGGTGCAGTATAAAGGTTTTGGGGGAAATCTCAGCTCCTTCCCGCTTTCTGTACTTTTAGTGTTGCCCTTTTATAATAAACTGCTATTGATCGCTTTTACCAAAAATCCATCATCCACTGTTTACACATGTGCGCCAGATAATCGGGTTAAAGTCGAATTATCATTAAGTGTGTCCCCCCTCCCCCTGTTCGTTTAATGACTAAAAAGGGAAGCCGACTAATTGGGCAACAATAATGGAGGGAAAATGGGTAGGAAAGAAAATTCGCTTTAAAATACGGTATAACGCTAAAGCTGATTGACGGGTACGTCTGGCTGGACCCACATTCAATATTATATTTAATTAAATAGGTGTTATAACGACCGTCAAAGATAATAAACCCAAACACCCCCCTCAACGCCCTAATTATGGGTCTCATTGGGAAAAATAGGACACATATTGTTTTTGTCCGTTTTTTTCGTTTTTGTTCTCCTTTTTTTTGTCAAAAGCTTGACAGGCATGGTATGTCAACCCGACATCTACCAGAAGTAATAATGGAATCGTAACAAAACTTTGTCATTTGTTAGACAACATGGTCTAGATATACAAAAAAAACAAAATTTTGGGTGATAAATCCAGGGGAATTACCCTGAGACGTTAAAAAAACAAAACGTTTTTTCTAAAATATTAGATTTTGGGGCATAGCGCTTGAACAGCTGCTCTAATTTTGATAAGATTTGGTGAAATGTTGGACCGGTAGCCGTTTCTGTGCCAATTAAATAAAAGAAAAGATTTACCTTGGGTAACTCCCTAAAAAACGAAGATAGCCATAAAAAACTCGAACCCTAAAAAAAATAAATCAGGCTGTTTTAAAATTTAGCTTTATTTCAGCGCTTTATAAGACGCTTAAATTATCCATTTATAGTCATTTTTACTATACATATGGAAAAGAAGTTTGGTTTAATAACTATGGGACCAGTGCGTTTATGCTTGCAGAAACAAACTACATACTCTCTGTAAAATAAAAATTGTGGTTAGGGAACCTGCTCAAAAACATGTGGTTGACACTCTCTAGTTTATTCATATATTTATTATAAGTGTTATTTTGTGTTATTTTTTTTCAAATTCGAATATTTTCAAAAAAAACATTTAAAAAAACGTTACTAAATTTAACGTGGACCTCGCTTAAACATTTCATATGATTTAAGCTCTGTGGCGTTCCTGGAAAATAGATATACGTGGGTATTGGCTATTATAAGTCCTGCTGTTTCATACAAGCGGCAAAGATTTGTCGTTATTTTACATTTTTGAGTAATTCTCTAATTCTATTCTAAAATCACTTTACTCCCTACTTTTAATCTAACTACCATGTGTCGTTTGGCCAGCTAGCATTGTCTTATAACCACTAGCAGATTTCTAGTTTTTTTAGATTACAGAACCACATTTTTTCGAAAACGTAAATCTACAGGCTATGGAGATATTATCACGACGTTGCATGCACGTTTGATAGGATTCTTTACCTGAGAGGGTTTTATAGCTTTAATGGCTCGTCACCAAGACCGTTTTTGTATAGAATCGGTTCATTTACGGGTACCACGTTGCAAGTAGGGTTTCGGTCCCAGTTTACCGCCGCCTTTCGTTTAGCGCAGCTTTTCGCTTTTTTGATGTACGCAAAAAAACGATAATTACGTAAAGTTTATTTTCAATCCAATATATAACAATTTTCTGCACAACTGAACAAAGAACCACACATTTTGTTGCAAGTTAAATTTATTGAGTTCAATTGTAGTAAAATGTATCATGGGAACGATGAAGAATACATCATTACACCTGGGTAAAACAAAAACTGAATTAGTTTCGTTATAAAGAAACCCATTTTATTAAAATATTTTAATTTTTCGTTGCCCATTCTAATGCAAAATGTACAGTCCATTTATTATTGTTGGGTATGAACAATATGTTCCATATCTTGGTTTCGTTATTCATAAATAAAATTTGCAATTCTGTTATCAGTCACCTGTCACATTGACTTGGTGTCTTTTTTTTTTTTTTATTTTAAGTTTATTTAGTTTAATAGTACAACAAGTAGATTTATTAGAAAGTAGAACGTCATATACTTCAATCTGTTTTAAAAGCATAATTATCGCAGTTACCTGTATTAATCGTGGAGTTGTCATTGTAAATTACCATCATCCAGCTCATCAGTTCTCAAGGCCTTTGAATCATCTTCTTGTACATGTAAAATGCATGTTAATAGAAGAGAATGTGTCAATAAGTTGCTGGTGTTTCATCAGGAACAATCATCATAATTGGTAATTATACCTGAACCACAAGGTGATAGTGTGATAAAAACAAATTACCTGCTTCTGCTTCGTTCCAACCTGTCCATCTACGTCGTCTTCGGTCATACGGAACAGTGGGACGAGGTGGTGGTGGAGGGCCTGTACGACGCCGACGTCGACGCCGCCTACGACGGAAAGCACCCGCTCCACCTAAAATGCCGTCAACCACCAACAGAACGAGGAGAAGTACAAGAAGTATCTTATTCATCTGTTGAAAATACGTTAATGACACCAACACAAAATACACAGCAACGTAAAGTACTCTTACCTTTGTTGAAGATTCCAACAAAAGTTGGCTTTGCTCATCCAATAACAGGAATTTATAATGAGTTCCTTCTTCCTTTAGTTTTCGTTTCCTCCTAAAACGCATCTTAGTTCACAGAAACTCCGATAAAGTTGAGTAAGCAGAAACTTCGTCCAGGCGTAACGCTTAAGATTGTTTTTTCTATCCCAATCTTTTAAACAAAGTATACCTTATTTACCGTTTTCTGTTTATTTAATTATATAACTGTTCTTTTGTTATTTAGTTATAATACGGAAACTTATTATAAGTCTTAAATGTTGATAAGATCATGAAAATTCTTGACTCTCTATTTGTCAAATTTTCGTTTTGATTATATTAAAAGGTCGTGTGCTCTAATGTTTAGAGCTGCCCATGTATATTCCTCTTGGGTGATTAATAGTTTAGCGCTACCGAATCATATACAAAAAAAAGTATTTTAAACTACACGACGTGGTAAACTTAACACAGCATAAAAGTTTACAGTGTCACGGCGCTAAATTAGTTGTATCCTTGACACCAGGCATGCTACAAATATATGTTTCGATTGTTTAAGTTTTATTCCAATGCACTATTAACTACATAGAACTGTACCCAACCATATGAGCGTTGTGTTTTGCTCTCACTGCGATCGCATGTGTGTTTGAAGAATCTCCAATTACATTGAGTAAGCAGAATAAAAACCACGTGATCACCCATACTGTGAATTTCCAGCTCTTAGGTTTCGTTAACTTTATCGAAAACTGTTTTTAAATCTTAAAAACCTGAAAATCACAACCAACAAAGAAAACTGTGCAGCGTCGAAGACTTATAATGACAAGAGAATCGTCTTTGTATGAAGGGCCAACTCTTACAGCTTTCTAGCCATAAGCTATGTCTTTCATCACAAGGCGGCAAACACAGAAAACCCCCCTTTCGAAGTACTCTTTCTTAACTTTATCAAAGATTCCCCACAAAAGGTTGCCCTTTTGATCTCCGCATTGATACTTATCAGGAGATCTTTCCCTTGTACGATCCGAATGGTTAACCTAATGGTTAACACGTGTGGTCGAATGGTAAACACGACCGATACATGTACCGACTTACTTAAGAAAAACGGTCTTAGCAACGAACTCATCATGAGTTCGAAACACGGAAAAAAAACCATTAAATAAAGAGGTCTTTCCCCTTATTTTTACGTTTCTTCCTTAAACGTGTGGGCTCGCGCTTTTTAAAGGCTGATTGCTTGTAGTTGGCTGAGCTTGTTTAGCCGGCTGCCTTACGGTCTCTGGCGAGCTGCGCAGCGGAGTCTATACGTTTATTCTCCACAGATCGCCTACAAATAATTATTGTAGCCACGATTTGTAAAGTCTTAATCTCAAACTCGAAGTCTATAACTCTTGATTCGGTTTAGTTGTATTCTGCGTCTCATTCAATATAAAGTTACTTTCGCGAAGCAAGTTACTTAGTACGTTATTAGCATCACGCAAGTTATATATCTTAAGTTCGTTATTGTAGGTTATAATAGTAGGTTATTTAAATTTCCAGAATATATAGGGAATTTACAAGGTGCGAAAAGTTTACGTGCGAGACGTTTCACATCTGCACGTTTGACTAAAAACTGTGGGAATTTGGTGAAAAAACTATGTTAATGATTTAAACGGCAAAAATACAAAAGGCCCGTACAAGGTGATAATTACGTACAAAGTAATAAAACGTGAGAGTCGGTAAACTTGAAACGCAAAAAAATCGACGTTAAAACACAAAATATTTTAGACGTAAATTAAAACAAATATATACTATACGAAATGCTACAACATCTCATTTTTTCCATGTTTTGTTAAGTGTGAGAAAATAAAATCACGGTCTCGTTGAGCATTTCGGATGTTCAGTCGAAATAACAATCGAAGTCATGTGGTGAACGATCTCACGAAGTTTCGAGCATTTGACACGTTTATCCTGCAAAAACTAGAATAACCTGGTTGGGAGAATTAAGTACAAAGCTAGAATTGTTCAATCGTGCATAAAAATCTGGTGTCATGTATGTTAATGCGTGATAAATGTTATCTGATATGTAGTGAAAGTGACATCTCACATGTCAAGGTAGCAACGCCACAATTTGCATCACATGAGCCATATTTTCATACTTTGCCAGCTAATAAACCAAGGCGTTTACGCCTGGTTACTCACTACCGAGTGAGCATGAAATAAATGCAGCGATGATCTCGCTATATGCGACGAAAGCGCAATTAATAAAAACGCAAAAACAAAAACCGAGCGACCTGACATATATAGGTTTTACGACTCGTAACGAATAGGGGAAATAAACTCGTTCGGATGTATTTCCATCAGCGAACAAAAGCAAAAATTCAATATGCAGACAAAAGCCGTGTCTCGTCATTACTGTGCGGTGTTTGTAAAAGCCTGTTTTACACACGAAATATATTCGGTTCGGAACATCCGACACATTGACTGAGAGGCGATTAGACAATTAGACATCGCATTTACATGCGGCGCGATTACCATAGCTATACGGAAGTACGCTGGTATCGTTTAATAAACTGTAGCGCTGTAAAGCGGGTACGCTCACTTATTTACACAGCATGAGCGCAAATGCGCGGGGTAGAGGCGATCAGACTTCGCAGAAAAAGAAACAAACCTCGAGCCGCTGCTAAAAACGAGTATATAATCGCATGAACGAGACGCATAATTTGCGTGAGGAGCGATTAAAAGAAAACCAACGCCTTGTCGGCGGTAACATTGAAAATCTGGCGCGAACGAACAAAACAAACGTCGTTCGACGTGTAAATGCGCATAATATACCGGATGGGTTGGCGCAGCATGGCATCATTGACTCAAGCTCATGATAGCATAATCGTAAAAGCGTCACTGACCTTGTTTAAGATGGAGTGCATATGTAGCAGTTGTTGAAAGCGCGTTTGCTCTTCGTGTTTGTAAGAAATCTGTAGAGTAAAACACCGATATTATGCATTCTTGCAGTAGCCTAGTACCATCCAACCAAACCAGGAACACTAGTATTTGCAATCGTTGCAGACTAATAATTACATATGGTATACAAAATAATAATAAAACTTACAAAAAATAATCTAGAAGCTACAAAAATAATAATACAACCCTTTCATATTTCGTAAAGGGAACGTCGTCTTGCGTATTTTCTTCTTTCTTCGGCGTAAACGATGCTTATCAACTTGATTTTAATAGAGTGCGTTGTCTTGTTGTATAGTCACCAACTTCGTCCAGCGAAAAGGGGCGTTTCTTACTTGATGCTTAAAATTGCTTCTTAAATAAATTGCGTTGGGCCACTCGTCGTTGCCAATGCACTCGAAACTTCGAATTGAAGTTGACGTCGGAAATTGTTCGTTTCGGGAAGGTGCGTGTCCATTATCACGTCGGGCTCAACAATGTGGGCTCGCGCTTTTTAAAAGCTGGTTGCTTGTAGTTGGCTGAGCTTGTTTAGCCGGCTGCCTTACGGTCTCTGGCGAGCTGCGCAGCGGAGTCTATACGGTTATTCTCCACAGATCGCCTACAAATAATTATTGTAGCCACGATTTGTAAAGTCTTAATCTCAAACTCGAAGTCTATAACTCTTGATTCGGTTTAGTTGTATTCTGCGTCTCATTCAATATAAAGTTACGTTCGCGAAGCAAGTTACTTAGTACGTTATTAGCATCACGCAAGTTATATATCTTAAGTTCGTTATTGTAGGTTATAATAGTAGGTTATTTAAATTTCCAGAATATATAGGGAATTTACAAGGTGCGAAAAGTTTACGTGCGAGACGTTTCACATCTGCACGTTTGACTAAAAACTGTGGGAATTGGGTGAAAAAACTATGTTAATGATTTAAACGGCAAAAATACAAAAGGCCCGTACAAGGTGATAATTACGTACAAAGTAATAAAACGTGAGAGTCGGTAAACTTGAAACGCAAAAAAACGACGTTAAAACACAAAATATTTTAGACATAAATTAAAACAAATATATACTATACGAAATGCTACAAACGCATCTTTGTTCATAGAAACCCACCGAGCAGTTTGCTGTTAATGCGTTGCATATTACCTGAAGGTTTATAAATACGAATGGGTCCTACCAATTTAAAGAAACGTCCTATTCATATACACAATACACTGCATAATGGCGGGGCAAGGTAATCTGACGATTGTCCGTAAGGTAACACCCCTGCATTTTTTCCATTTACGAGAATAAACATAACCTTTCCTTTATCGTCCAAGCGTATGGTTGGTTCAAGCTTGGCTCTCGATCCTATTCTCCTAAGAAATATTAAGTGTTTATTTAGTTGCAGAACTGGTAGCTAATACACTTAAAATGTAAGTGTATTAGCTTCTGATATAACACTTGGAAAAGAAATATTAAAATTATCTATGGAAATACCGTAAAAATAAGGAGTAATGAAATCGCATTAAAACTTTGTCATTTATGTACTAAACCCAGGGGAATTCACCTTAGCCATGAAAAACTAAATCGGGCTGGAATCGGGTTCTGGAATTTAGCTTCATTTTACTAAAGCGCTTGACAAGAGGCTACATAATTAAAAACATTTGTGGTGAAATGTTCGTACATCTAACACGATTATTTTTTTTAACTGTACATGGAAAATAAGTTTGGTTTGATCACTATGAGCCCCATGCGTTTATGCTTGCAGAAACAAAACTATTGCAGTCCGGTTAAAACTTTCTTGAATGTTAAATAACATGGAGCTGACGTGAACATATCTGACAATAACATATATTGTGTTATGAACATGGATAACACGATTGGATTGTTACCTAAGGGACCCATGCGTTTATGCTTGCAGAAACAAACTACATACTTGGTGTAAAAATACAAACTGTGGTTAGGAACACTGCTCGCATGAATATATAGCATACAAAATGTGTTTCACAAATAGTAGTGGTTAAACATGTGTTTGACATCTCTCTAGTTTTATTGCTTGTTTATAACCGCTACGTGGTGATGCAAATAAAAGTACTTAAAACACGTAATGTAGTACGGTCGTGTGGCCGAATGGTTAACGCGACCGATACATATACCTACTCTCATACGAAAATCGGTCCTGGTGACGAGCCCATCATAGGTTGTAAACTTGGCTCGGTAAAAAAGAAAAAAAAAGTACGGTCGTGTGACCGAATGGTTACCGCGACCGATACATATACCGATTTCTAAAAAAATGTACTTGTGATTAGCCCAACATTCGGGTTCGAAAGTTGACTCGGTAAAAAAACAAAAAAAACGTCATGTACATAAAACAAACATTAGGTTGTTTATCAGATCTCCCTTTACTCTTGTAGATAAGCTAACCGACCGGACTTCCCTTAATCATGGAGGAGGACAGCCATAGTGCATTAGTCGAACCCAACATGGGTGCGAGGTCGAACCGCAGTTGGGAAGTGTCTGAGGAAGTGTCCTTTAAGTGTTGGGAAGTGGGAAGTGTTGGTAAGTGTCTTTCCATGTTTCGTCCGTCATTGACGAATCACCAATGACGGTATTTGTCCCGACTTAATGTCGATAATGATATAACTTATTAAACTGCTTTATTTGTTATTATTTATACTTAAAGCTGGTTAGTAATAAAGTATTTACACAAAGCGTGTTAAAGAAGAGGGTAACTTCTATTGGCACTTCATAATAATGCATTAGGTTGTTTACCAGATTCCCTTAATAATTCAGGAGGACAACCAAGGTGCAGTATAAAGCTTTTGGGGGAAATCTCAGCTCCTTCCCGCTTTCTCTCCTTTTAGTGTTGCCCTTTTATAATAAACTGCTATTGATCGCTTTTACCAAAAGTCCATCATCCACCGTTTACACATGTGCGCCAGATAATCGGGTTAAAGTCGAATTATCATTAAGTGTGTCCCCCCCTCCCCCCGTTCGTGTAATGACTAAAAGGGGAAGCCGACTAATTGGGCAACAATAATGGAGGGAAAAGGGGTAGGAAAGAAAATTCGCTTTAAAATACGGTATAACGCTAGAGCTGATTGACGGATACGCCTGGCTGGACCCACATTATTATATTTAACTAAATAGGTGTTCTAACGACTGTCAAAGATAATAAACCCAAACACCCACCTTAACGCCCTAATTATGGGTCTCATTGGGAAAAATATGACACATATTGTTTTGGTTTGTTTTTTTCGTTTTTTTTTCTCCTTTTTTTGTCAAAAGCTTGACAGGCATGGTCGCCCCGACATCTACCAGAAGTAATAATGGAATCGTAACAAAACTTTGTCATTTGTTAGACAACATGGTCTAGATCATACAAAAAAAAACAAAATTTTGGGTGATAAATCTAGGGGAATTCCCCTAAGACGCTAAAAAAACAAAACGTTTTTTCTAAAATATTAGATTTTGGGGCATAGCGCTTGAACAGCTGCTCTAATTTTGATAAGATTTGGTGAAATGTTGGACTGGTAGCCGTTTCTGTGCCAATTAAATAAAAGAAAAGATTTACCTTGGGTAACTCCCTAAAAAACGAAGATAGCCATAAAAAACTCGAACCCTAAAAAAAATAAATCAGGCTGTTTTAAAATTTAGCTTTATTTCAGCGCTTTATAAGACGCTTAAATTATCCATTTATAGTCATTTTTACTATACATATGGAAAAGAAGTTTGGTTTAATAACTATGGGACCCATGCGTTTATGCTTGCAGAAACAAACTACATACTCTCTGTAAAATACAAATTGTGGTTAGGGAACCTGCTCAAAAACATGTGGTTGACACTCTCTAGTTTATTCATATATTTATTATAAGTGTTATTTTGTGTTATTTTTTTTCAAATTCGAATATTTTCAAAAAAAACATTTAAAAAACGTTACTAAATTTAACGTGGACCTCGCTTAAACCTTCCATATAGGTGGTTAAAGCAGGCTGGTCACTAATGTGATTTAAGCTCTGTGGCGTTCCTGGAAAATAGATATATGTGGGTATTGGCTATTATAAGTCCTGCTGTTTCATACAAGCGGCAAAGATTTGTCGTTATTTTACATTTTTGAGTAATTCTCTAATTCTATTCTAAAATCACGTTACTTCCTACTTTTAATCTAACTACCATGTGTCGTTTGGCCAGCTAGCATTGTCTTATAACCACTAGCAGATTTCTAGTTTTTTAGATTACAGAACCACATTTCTCCGAAAACGTAAATCTACAGGCTATGGGGATATTCTCACGACGTTGCATGCACGTTTGATAGGATTCTTTACCTGAGAGGGTTTTATAGCTTTAATGGCTCGTCACCAAGACCGTTTTTGTATAGAATCGGTTCATTTACGGGTACCACGTTGCAAGTAGGGTTTCGGTCCCAGTTTACCGCCGCCTTTTGTTTAGCGCACCTTTTCGCTTTTTTTTGATGTACGCAAAAAAACGATAATTACGTGAAGTTTATTTTCAATACAATATATAACAATTTTCTGCACAACTGAACAAAGAACCACACATTTTGTTGCAAGTTAAATTTATTGAGTTCAATTGTAGTAAAATGTATCATGGGAACGATGAAGAATACATCATTACACCTGGATAAAACAAAAAACTGAATTAGTTTCGTTATAAAGAAACCCATTTTATTAAAATGTTTTAATTTTTCGTTGCTAATTCAAATGCAAAAAGCCAATTTAATATTGTTGAACATTGTGTTCTATACCTTGGTTTCGTTATTCATAAATAAAATTTGCAATTTAGTTATAAGTCACACGTCACATTGACTTGGTTTCTTTGGTTGTGTTTTATTTTAAGTTTATTTAGTTCAATAGTACAACAAATAGATTTACCAGAAAGTAGAACGTCCTATACTACAATCTGGTATAAAATCATAATTATCGGAGTTACCTGTATTAATCGTGGGGTTGTTATTGTAAATTACTATCATCCAGCTCATCAGTTCTCAAGGCATTTGAATCATCTTCTTGTACATGTAAAATGCATGTCAATATAAGAGAATGTGTCAATAAGTTGCTGGTGTTTCATCAGGAACAATTATCATTATTGGTGATTATACTTGAGGCGGTGGTGTGGTTAAAACAAATTACCTGCTTCTGCTTCGTTCCAACCTGTCCACCTTCGTCGTCTTCGGTCATACGGAACAGTGGGACGAGGTGGTGGTGGAGGCCCTGTACGGCGCCGACGTCGACGCCGCCTACGACGGAAAGCACCCGCTCCACCTAGAATACCGTCAACCACCAACAGAATGAGGAGAAGTACAAGAAGTATCTTATTCATCTGTTGAATATACGTTAATGACACCAACACAATATACAACGCAACGTGAAGTAGCCTACTCTTACCTTTGTTGAAGATTCCAACAAAAGTTGGCTTTGCTCATCTAAGAACCGGTATTTATAATGAGTTCTGTGGGAATCCCACACGTTTATAATTGTAATATAATATATTTTAACAACTAGATCGCGCCATGCCATGTGTCCATATTGTATGCATCGGGAAGTCGCGATTAATTTCCTGTTTTGGACATTTCAGTCGATGAATTATTTCCCGCGAGTTTTCTGATTAACAGCGTTTACGCCTCGTGTATACAAACATGTGTTTCCTGTTATGTGTCTATATAAACTGTATAAGATTTCGTAATATCAGAGAGCATTTTAGTAGAGCCTCGCTTGGTTCTACTGCTCTCTCAAAACCCTTACCTTTACCTACCTAAGCTATGCCCTGTGTAAAGCGCTTTTCCTTGCTGCACCTTGCGTAAATACCCAATAAAATACTTAACCTATGTTCACCCTTCTTTTACTCTGGGAAAACCCCGCCAAAAACCAGTTGGTTGCAACATTTTGGTGACCCCTCGTGTGATTTGAACTCGTATCCTTCCGATATGGAGTCGTATCGCTTTCTTATCTTTCTATCAATTTTCTGCTTCCTTTCGATTTTTCTTTCCAGATTCCACAGATAGTCTGCAGTCGGATGTGCTCAACCGTTCATTCAATGGATCCTTCGTCAGAGCAAATTCGTCAAGCTATGTCCGTCAAGTTTTAAAGTTTTCACCTGGGTCACGACGAACAATTTATCAGGTGTGCCGTTTTTGCACTAATATATGTGCTGTATCACAATCGTGTTCCGGATGAACAGCGATAAAAAGGCCTCTCAGCAGCGTGATGAGTCAAAGTCACGGAAGCCTAACTATTGTCCGGCCATTAATGCCGCCCATAGGATTTTCTACTTTCAGCATGGAATGGGGACCTCGCTTAAGCGAAAAGGGCAGCTTCGAGACAGTGGTATATTTACCACGGAAGTTTATATTTTGTACGTTTGGATCGAGCTGGTCTCGTGTCAAGACCAAACGACATCTTCAGCCTCCCATTCCAGTGTGTCAACAAGGTTTTTCTACAAGTGTGTGTGTTCGAATCGTATCAATCTGCGTCGTGACCGTTTGACCCAAGGATTTCAACCGAAGACCAATCGGCGAATCAACAAAAGACTGCTTCAGGAGATCCAACCTACGATGACCAACAAACCAATGGACCGTCTGAACATTTATTCTTTTCAAAATGGACAAAGGGGAAGTGTGTGGGAATCCCCACACGTTTATAATTGTAATATAATATATTTTAACAACTAGATCGCGCCATGCCATGTGTCCATATTGTATGCATCGGGAAGTCGCGATTAATTTCCTGTTTTGGACATTTCAGTCGATGAATTATTTCCCGCGAGTTTTCTGATTAACAGCGTTTACGCCTCGTGTATACAAACATGTGTTTCCTGTTATGTGTCTATATAAACTGTATAAGATTTCGTAATATCAGAGAGCATTTTAGTAGAGCCTCGCTTGGTTCTACTGCTCTCTCAAAACCCTTACCTTTACCTACCTAAGCTATGCCCTGTGTAAAGCGCTTTTCCTTGCTGCACCTTGCGTAAATACCCAATAAAATACTTAACCTATGTTCACCCTTCTTTTACTCTGGGAAAACCCCGCCAAAAACCAGTTGGTTGCAACAGTTCTTTCTTCCTTTAGTTTCCGTTTCTTCTTAAAACGCATCTTTGTTCACAGAAACTCCGATAAAGTTAAGTAAGCAGAAACTTCGTAAAGCGTAAGGCTTAAGATTGGTTATTCCATCCCAATCTTTTAAACACAGTATACGTTATTCGCCGTTTTCTGTTTATTTAATTATATACCTGTTTTTGTTATTTAGGATAGGATAGGATATTCATGTTTATCCCCGTGAATGGGAAAACCCCAGGGGTTATCACACGGGCAATCGTCAGATCACCTCGCGCCCATCGTCGGGTTACCGGAGCTATTGCAGTGTGTTGTATGTGATAGACACGTTCCTTCAATTTGGTAGAACCCATTAATCCGCTGGGTTCAGGCAATGTCCGTAAAGTGCCTTGCCCAAGGACACAACCGACTAGCTAGCGACCAGTTTCGCACCTGCAACCTTTCGATTGAAAGGCGACGCACTTAACCGCTAGACCATCGGGCCGGACTTTAGGTATGATGCAGACATTTATTATAAGTCATAAAGGTTAATAACATTATGAAAATTCTTCCTATCTGTCAAATTCTCGTATTGTTTTAATGAAAAGGTCGTTTTCTCTGATGTTTAGAGCTGCCCATTCATATAATTCTTTCGTGATCAATTGTTTAGCGCTACCGAATCATATACAAAGAAAAGTATTTTTAAATACACTACGTGGTAAACTTAACACAGCTTAAACGTTTA
>CH002979.1:414383-430969 GCA_000149265.1 Ciona savignyi | reverse complement strand
TATTAAACTGCTTTATTTGTTATTATTTATACTTAAAGCTGGTTAGTAATAAAGTATTTACACAAAGCGTGTTAAAGAAGAGGGTAACTTCTATTGGCACTTCATAATAATGCATAGGTTGTTTACCAGATTCCCTTAATAATACAGGAGGACAACCACGGTGCAGTATAAAGCTTTTGGGGGAAATCTCAGCTCCTTCCCGCTTTCTGTACTTTTAGTGTTGCCCTTTTATAATAAACTGCTATTTATCGCTTTTACCAAAAGTCCATCATCCACTATTTACACGTGTGCGCAGGATAATCGGGTTAAAGTCGAATTATCATTAAGTGTGTCCCCCTCCCCCCGTTCGTGTATTGACTAAAAAGGGAAGCCGACTAATTGGGCAACAATAATGGAGGAAAAAGGGGAAGGAAAGAAAATTCGCTTTAAAATACGGTATAACGCTAAAGCTGATTGACGGGTACGTCTGGCTGGACCCACATTCAATATTATATTTAATTAAATAGGTGTTATAAAAAGATAATAAACCCAACCACCCCCCTCAACGCCCTAATTATGGGTCTCATTGGGAAAAATAGGACACATATTGTTTTTGTCCGTTTTTTTCGTTTTTGTTCTCCTTTTTTTTCGTCAAAAGCTTGACAGGCATGGTATGTCAACCCGACATCTACCAGAAGTAATAATGGAATCGTAGCAAAACTTTGTTATTTGTTAGACAACATGGTATAGATGTACAAAAAACAAAATTTTGGGTTAAGGTAAATTCCCCTAAGACGTTAAAAAACCAAAACTTTTTTTTTCTAAAATATTAGCTTTTGGGGCATAGCGCTTGAACAGCTGCTCTAATTTTGATCAGATTTGGTGAAATGTTGAACCGTTAGCCGTTTCTGTGCCAATTAAATAAAAGAAAACATTTACCTTGGGTAACTCCCTAAAAAACGAAGATAGCCATAAAAAACTCGAAGCCATAAAAAAACTAAATCAGGCTGTTTTGAAATTTAGCTTTATTTCAGCCATTTATAAGACGCTTAAAGTATCCATTTGTAGTCATTTTGTTACTATACATAAATTGTGAATAAGGAACCTGCTCAAAAAAATGTGGTTGATACTCTCTAGTTTATACATATATTTATTATAAGTGTTTTTTTTGTTATTTTTTTTTCAAATTCGAATATTTAAAAAAAAAACTTTTCAAAAAAACATTACTAAATTTAACGTGGACCTTGCTTAAACATTCCATATAGGGGGTTAAAGCAGACTCACTAATGTGAGTTAAGCTCTGAGGTGTTTCTGGAAAATAGATATAGGATACACACGGGCAATCGTCAGATCACATCGCGCCCATCGTCGAGTTACCGAAGCTATTGAAGTGTGTTGTATATGATAGACACGTTCCTTCAATTTGGTTGAACCCATTAATCCGCTGGGTTCAGGCAATGTCCGTTAAGTGCCTTGCCCAAGGACACAACCGACTAGCTAGCGACCAGTTTCGCACCTCCCGCCTTTCGATTGAAAGGCGACGAACTTAACCGTTAGACTAACGGGCGGGACAAATATACGTGGGTATTGGCTATTGCCTTATTTTTTATTGATTTAAATTAATCTTTCTATTCATGTTGATTTTAAAAGTCCTGCTGTTTCATACAAGCGGCAAAAGATTTGTCGTTATTTCATATTTTTGAGTAATTCTCTAATTCTATTCTAAAATCACTTTCCTCCCTACTTTTAATCTAACTAGCATGTGTCGTTTGGCCATCTAGCATTGTCTTATAACCACTAGCAGATTTCCATTTTTTTAGATAACAGAATCACATTTCTCCGAAAACGTAAATCTACAGGCTATGGGGATATTCTCACGACGTTGCATGCACGTTTGATAGGATTATTTACCTGAGAGGGTTTTATAGCTTTAATGGCTCGTCACCAAGACCGTTTTTGTATAGAATCGGTTCATTTACGGGTACCACGTTGCAAGTAGGGTTTCGGTCCCAGTTTACCGCCGCCTTTCGTTTAGCGCACCTTTTCGCTTTTTTTGATGTACGCAAAAAAACGATAATTACGTGAAGTTTATTTTCAATCCAATATATAACAATTTTCTGCACAACTGAACAAAGAACCACACATTTTGTTGCAAGTTAAATTTATTGAGTTCAATTGTAGTAAAATGTATCATGGGAACGATGAAGAATACATCATTACACCTGGGTAAAACAAAAAACTGAATTAGTTTCGTTATAAAGAAACCCATTTTATTAAAATATTTTAATTTTTCGTTGCTCATTCTAATGCAAAAAGCCAATTTATTATTGTTGAACATTGTGTTCTATATCTTTGTTTCGTTATTCATAAATAAAATTTGCAATTTAGTTATAAGTCACACGTCACATTGACTTGGTTTCTTTGGTTGTGTTTTATTTTAAGTTTATTTAGTTCAATAGTACGACAAATAGATTTACCAGAAAGTAGAACGTCCTATACTACAATCTGGTATAAAATCATAATTATCGGAGTTACCTGTATTAATCGTGGGGTTGTTATTGTAAATTACCATCATCCAGCTCATCAGTTCTCAAGGCATTTGAATCATCTTCTTGTACATGTAAAATGCATGTCAATATAAGAGAATGTGTCAATAAGTTGCTGGTGTTTCATCAGGAACAATTATCATTATTGGTGATTATACTTGAGGCGGTGGTGTGGTTAAAACAAATTACCTGCTTCTGCTTCGTTCCAACCTGTCCACCTTCGTCGTCTTCGGTCATACGGAACAGTGGGACGTGGTGGTGGTGGAGGGCCTGTACGACGCCGACGTCGACGCCGCCTACGACGGAAAGCACCCGCTCCACCTAGAATACCGTCAACCACCAACAGAACGAGGAGAAGTACAAGAAGTATCTTATTCATCTGTTGAATAATACGTTAATGACACCAACACAAAATACAAAGCAACGTAAAGTACTCTTACCTTTGTTGAAGATTCCAACAAAAGTTGGCTTTGCTCATCCAATAACAGGAATTTATAATGAGTTCCTTCTTCCTTTGGTTTTCGTTTCCTCCTAAAACGCATCTTTATTCACAGAAACTCCGATAAAGTTGAGTAAGCAGAAACTTCGTCCAGGCGTAACGCTTAAGATTGTTTTTTCTATCCCAATCTTTTAAACAAAGTATACCTTATTTACCGTTTTCTGTTTATTTAATTATATAACTGTTCTTTTGTTATTTAGTTATAATACGGAAACTTATTATAAGTCTTAAATGTTGATAAGATCATGAAAATTCTTGACTCTCTATTTGTCAAATTTTCGTTTTGATTATATTAAAAGGTCGTGTGCTCTAATGTTTAGAGCTGCCCATGTATATTCCTCTTGGGTGATTAATAGTTTAGCGCTACCGAATCATATACAAAAAAAAGTATTTTAAACTACACGACGTGGTAAACTTAACACAGCATAAAAGTTTACAGTGTCACGGCGCTAAATTAGTTGTATCCTTGACACCAGGCATGCTACAAATATATGTTTCGATTGTTTAAGTTTTTATTCCAATGCACTATTAACTACATAGAACTGTACCCAACCATATGAGCGTTGTGTTTTGCCCTCACTGCGATCGCATGTGTGGTTTGAAGAATCTCCAATTACATTGAGTAAGCAGAATAAAAACCACGTGATCACCCATACTGTGAAGTTCCAGCTCTTAGGTTTCGTTAACTTTATCGAAAACTGTTTTTAAATCTTAAAAACCTGAAAATCAAAACCAACAAAGAAAACTGTGCAGCGTCGAAGACTTATAATGACAAGAGAATCGTCTTTGTATGAAGGGCCAACTCTTACAGCTTTCTAGCCATGAGCTATGTCTTTCATCACAAGGCGGCAAACACAGAAAACCCCCCTTTCGAAGTACTCTTTCTTAACTTTATCGAAGATTCCCCACAAAAGGTTGCCCTTTTGATCTCCGCATTGATACTTATCAGGAGGTCTTTCCCTTGTACGATCCGAATGGTTAACCTAATGGTTAACACGTGTGGCCGAATGGTAAACACGACCGATACATGTACCGACTTACTTAAGAAAAACGGTCTTAGCAACGAACCCATCATGAGTTCGAAACTAAGCCCGGAAAAAAGCAATTAATAAAAAGAGGTCTTTTCCTTTAGTTTTACGTTTCTTCCTTAAACGCATCTTTGTTCACAGAAACTCCGATCGAGCCGAGTAATCAGAAACCGACCAAGCAGTTTGCTGTTAATGCGTTGCATTTTACCTGAAGGTTTATAAATACGAATTGGTCCTACCAATTTAAAGAAACGTCCTATTCATATACACACTGCAATAACGTTGGGGCAAGGTAATCTGACCATTGTCCGTAAGGTAACACTACTACATTTTTTTCCATTTACGAAAATAAACATAACCTATTCTACGTCGTCCAACGTATGGTTAGTTCAATCTTTGCTCTCGATCCTATTTCTATATTTACTGTTTATTTAGTTGCAGAACTGGTCTACCGACTCATACACGGCATGCGTTGTTCAAATTTTACCGCTGCTGTTTATTAACCATTATTGTAGGTCATATTATGTGCAAGGTCAGAAGGAATCGTTAAGGTAATTAAAAATCCAAATTACAATCGATAAATTAATTTAAAAAATACTTATTTTTAGTCCGTTTTTTTTTCGTCAAACGCTTGACAGGCATGGCTTGTGGCATCGACATCTACCAGAAGGGGTAATAGATTGCAATTAAACTTTGTCGTTTGTTAGACAACATGGTCTAGATATGCGGAAACCACAATTTTGGGAAATATACCTATGGTAATTCTTCGTGGAAGTTAAAAAACCCAAACTGTATTTTTTTTCAATTTAGCTTTTTTGGGCATAGCGCTTGACCGGTTACTCCAATTTCAATTAGATTTGGTAAAATGTAAGTGTATAAGCTAGATATAACACTTAAAAGAACTAAAAAATACCATAAAAATAAGATTTTGTTCTCAAATCATGATTGTGACAGGCATGCCATGTCGCCCCGACATCTACTAGAAGTAGTAATGGAATTGCAATGAGACTTCGCCATTTGTTAGACAACATGGTCTTAATATGCAGAAACCAAAATTTTGGGTGATAAATCCAGGAGAATTCCTCTGGGACGTTAAAATCAAAAACGGTATTTTTTCTGAAAAATTAGTTGTTTTGGGCATAACATTTCAACGGCTGTTTTTAATCAGATTTGGGGGAATGCTCGAATCAGATTAGGGGGAATGCTCGATCGTTAGCCATTCATATTAAAGGAAAAAAAATACTTAGGGTAAATACCTTAAAACAAAGTTATGTTCCTGAATCATGATTGTGACAAATTGGGTGAAATGTTAGTGCCTTGTTCATCGCTGTACCATTAAAAAAAGAAATAAAATACCTAGGGAATTACCTTAAAAATTATGATTTATTCTTAAATAATGATTGGGACGGGCATGCCATATTGCCCCAACATCTCCAACAAGAAGGCTTCAAATCAGATTAAAACTGTTTAAGAATTGTTAGATAACATAAACCAGATTTGTAAAAACAAAAATTTATGAACTAAACCAAGGGGAATTCCGCTAAGCCATGAAAACTAAATTGAGCTCTTTCTTGAATGTTACTACAGCGCTTGACAAAAGGCTGTAATTTTAAACATTTTTGATAAAATGTTCGTTCATCTAACGCGATTATTATTTTTTTAACTACACTATTCGTTTATGCTTGCAGAAACAACACTATTCGTTTATGCTTGCAGAAACAAAACTATGGCAGATTAAAACTCTCTGGAATGTTGAATAACATGGACCTGGCGTGAACATATTTAACAACAACATCTATTGTGTAATGAACATTAATAACAGGATCGGATTGTTACCATAGGGATCTATGCGTTTCTGCTTGCATACAAAATGTGTTTTACAAATAGTGGTGAATAAACACGTGGTTGACACTCTTTAGTTTTTTTGCTTGTTTTTGGTGTTGCGAATAAAAGTACTCAAAACACGTAAGTGCAGTCGTGTGGCCGAATGGTTAGCGCGACCGATACATATACCGATTTCTAAAAAAATGTATTTGTGACTAGCCCAACATTCGGGTTCGAAAGTTGACTCGGTAAAAAAAACAAAAAAACGTCATATGTACATAAAACAAACAGTAGGTTGTTTATCAGATCTCCCTTTACTCTTGTAGATAAGCTAACCGACCGAACTTCCCTTAATCGTGTAGAAGGACATCCATAGTGCATCGGTCGAACCCAATATGGGTGCGCGGTCGAACAGCAGTTGGGAAGTGTTCGGGACCATCTTTCCATGTTTCGTCCGTCATTGACGGAACATCAATGACGGTATTTGTCCCGACTTAAATGTCGATAATGATACAACTCATTGAACTGCTTTTATTTGTTATAAGTACTGTATTTATATACTTAAAGCTGGTTAGTAATAAAGTATTTACACAAAGCGTGTTAACGAAGAGGGTTACTTCTATTGGCACTTAATAACAGGAGATGCCTGATTCGTATTGCTAGCTGGCCTTAGTGGTTTGTTTGCGCCGTTTGGGCTAGTTTGGTGGTAATATCTAGATGCGGTTTGTAGATGATAATGGCTCTTCATAGATGGATTCTTATCTTGGTGATGTCTCGTGAAGTTCAGGTGTTAATACCTGTGGAAAGTCTGCTGGTGTCTGTTGTCGTTGTTGTGGTGTTACCTCTTAGTTTTGGGTTTCTATACTGTTTTCTACAATAACAACAAAGCAAACCGATAAAATCTACTGAGAGGCAATTTCCATTTACGACGCAGAGAACATAGGAAATATGCATTCTAATTTCACGTGTAAACAACATCTGTTGTTCGTGTTTAGAAATTATGTATTGCATTTTTTCATTGCGAACCGCTATAAAACACAAATTCGTTATACAACTCTGTAATGTGTACCAGAGTGTATTCCGTATATTGGGGAATCCCCTAGTAGAAGTGTGTGTGTGTGTGTGTGTGTGTGTGTGTGTGTGTTAAAAGCAGGACTAACACAGTGTTCAATTACGACATTTTCATGAAATCTTATTTTAAACCTCACAGGTTGTAACGTTACAGGGATTTACCCATTTGTGATAAGTTAATTATACTTCGGATGTTAGAGAGTTGCTTAACCTATTTTTAACAGTTCATGTAAGCATTTGATTTAGAAATGCATATAAACATATGTACACAATATGTTTAAATATCTACTGCCACACAAACTACTAATATTATTCTACGCTAGTTCAAGCATTTGTTCAAAACGTTCAAGGATCGTCGAGAAAGTTACGATGGTATGGTGTATTGCTGGGTTGATTGCGTCATCATTTGTTGTTGCTGGTTAGGTTGGGCTCCCTGGTAGCTGGTAGATGGCGACTGGTAACTTGCGTGGGTTGTCTGGGTGAAACTTGGAACGGACGGCTGGGGGTAGTTAGTAGGTGATGCCTGGGGAAAGCCTGCGGGTGTCTGGTATGTTGTTGTTGTGATCGTCGTGTCGCCTCCATGTTTGCGTTTCTTCGCTTCGTCTGCGATCATATATTTAACATCACAAGTCAAACATTTAATATAGTGGAACCACATTAACCGTTGGTCCACACAGTATAGCTAGGTCTCACCTGCAATAGCAATGAACGCAACTCCCCACATAATGCTCCAAATCCAACCGACGGGGAAGAAAAGCAAAGTTAGAATCTGTGCGATTCCCACCCAGAAGTTGACACAGAACGTAGCGAACCGACTGCCGCCTGATTCACCCACGTTACCACAGCACAGCACACCGAAACCAGCTATTATAGTTCCTGCAAACCATGGTAAACAATAACCTACAGAGTGTCGAACATGTGTTGATCACTATTTTGTGTAAAACTCATTTCGACCAAAATGTTTGCGCAAATGGGGTTTCTTATACCATATCTAGCCAACTAGGTGTTGCATTTCTTACCGAAGCCAACTAAAACGCAGTTTATGATGCAACAAGTGATCGCAAATGCCATCGGTAATTCTGGAATTGCTTTTCTCAATCCATTCATCGATGAACCGCGCTGGTGTGTCGTCACAACTTGCTGTGTGACGTAAGGAGTTCCCGCTTCGGTAGAGACGAAAGCCTAATGGGAGATGATAATAGGTTTGGAGTACTAAACAGTAATAAACAATAGTACTCACCTGTTGTCCATATTGAGGTGACGTTGAGTACCCCGGGGGTGGGGGTGGGGGGTTTCCTGGTTTAGTTGGATACGACATTTCTAACTCGATATTAGTTAAGAAACTAGTTCACTTCTAAATCCGTATACCTCTGCCTATAAAAAATAACTTATAATTCAAAAACATTTGACTTTCACTTTGTGTCTGAACCGCAGTATTTAATTTTTTTTTATAAATTCACTAAGGACTATCCAGTAACACAAGCTTTTATTGTTTAACCACATGAGTTACTGCCAACAATAAGTGATGCCATGGTTACTTCTAAACACCAGGATACGCCGATAAACCGAATTGAATACGGGGATATATGTAAGGGTTTAAGCAGACTGTTAACTGTTTTATTTCTATAACTCAATTGTCTAAGAATCACTATTGGCGTTAACGTTCAAATGTATTTGAATGTATTTTCTTCGCAAATCTAGATTTAAATGTTGATCTAGTTTCATTGTCATACACGCGGTTATACAACTTTATTTCTATTGTCCCCGTATTTTCCTATTGTTGAATTATATTCTCCATGAAGCCTACGAACTATAGAGAGTCAACCACCATAACGTATTTGTTCAAATAGGAGATTCTTCGCGAGAAACGGTTCGTTTGTTTAACGCACACCTCCGTGTAAATATTGTTCATTGTATTCCCAAAATTTCTCAGAATAGATCTCTTTAATTTTATTCCCTTATAAGCCTGTTTACCAACCTTTTTTACCAATTTCTTTTCTGAGTATTCAGTTGCGGCAATATTAAATATATTGATAAACATAGATAACACATTAAATATATAGATAAACATAGATAACCGTTACATACTTGGCAGTACAACAAATAATTATATCCAATTATCAAATTACATCCAATTATCAGAGGCCGGAAATTATCGTATTAAAAGTGTTAAATATGTTATTGCATATTTATAACCGCTGCGTAGAGTTGCCTGTTATTGCGAATAAAAGTACTTAAAACACGCCATGTACATAAACCTGCAACGCGGCACACAAAGTTAAATACTGTAGTTATATTTTGTTTCTATTATTACTGTTTTGTCTTCTTACAACCGCGACACATACAAAATAATCGACCGGGTCGTTTAGTCGCACCGTTCTGTAGGAAGCGTTTTAACCAATTCTCCCGGTCTCTCCAATGCAAACTGACCTCACTAAAATGGCTGTCACTCAAAATCCTGTCATAGATAGTCTTCGATTTTTAAACAATTTAAAATTGGAGCTTGGATCTGTACCCAAAACCCCAAACCCTACAGATTTCTAGTTAAACATTTTGAGCCAGTACCCCTCCGTACATTGGGAATTTTCTCCAACAACAAAACAGCTAGCCGATGCACAATCAACACCTTATTTCACAAAGCACTGCTCCACGATTACACACATTGGGGAATCACTACCATTTTTACTTAGCAAACGACCTATTGAAATATCATGAAATTAGCAGGGCCATATGTCATTTCCGGCCGAGCATAGAGGTCTATTAAATAGTTATACGCAATTTATTTCCACGAATATATCCAATTCCTTTTTAAGTAGAGTCTGGGAGATAGGGCGACCTTTATTATCGGCAAGCTACAGAACACTTGCCTTTAAAAAAGAAGAGCAAACAATAAAAATGGTCACCCGTACAAATTAAATATAAACAGAAAGGATATATGTACACATGTAATAAACAAAATTGTTAAGATTTTACCACACTTTGTTTTTTATAATAATGTTATAGAAACCCGTACTTTATAATCCATGAATAGAACGCGTCGACTTTCAGGAAGTCTCAGTTCAGTAATTTAAATTCTAATTTAGTTGAGCAACTTTGCCATAAGGTCTGGCCTTTGTAAAGGAAAATTTTAAAAAGATTTAAATTTTTAAATTCTTTTATTTTAATATTTAAAAATAAATTAACTTCAGATATAGCAACTTGTGGGACTCAAGGATAAGGTTAATGACATATAACCCACACATATCCATACCCATATTTATCAGAATCGATTAATGCAAACTCGAGTGATACACGATGAAACATTACTTGTGGGATTAGGGATATTAAGGCGAGGCTAGTTTATTAGAGAGTGTCAACCATATGTTAGCCAACACTACTTTTTAAAACCCATTTAACTCTACGTTGTATGTTTCTGCATGCAAAAAGAATCATTTCCTCGACTACCTCGTTACGCATGGTATATCTCATACAAAGTGTAAAACGTTTGTTTTTGCATGTACAAACTAATGGTTTCTCAAGTTGCCAAATCAAACTTGATATCTATATTTTCTCAATCAAACAATGGGTTACCTGATAACTAATCCCTCTAGATATATCTGATACAAAGTGTATAACGTTTGTATGTGCAAGCAGAAACTAATGGTATTTCGAGTAACTATCCAAACTTGATATCCCTCTTTATATAACTTGATATGTTTTCTGCTAAACAAATTTATTAACGTTGATTTATAAAACATATCGATAAAATAAAGTAATATTTTTGGAAAAACCTTTAAAATGGATAGTGGACGCATTGAAATTCGTGATCATTTTATGCCGGTGTTAAGTAGTAACCAACGGTTTTACATACGTGGCAATAGTGTATTATAACTAGAGAGTGTCAACCACGTGTTTAACCACCACTATTTGTAAAACACATGTTGTATGCCGTATATTCATGCTACTGCTACAGGGTCCCTAACCACATTTTGTATCTTATACACTGAGTATGTAGTTTTTGTTTCTGCAAGCATAAACGCATGGGTCCCAAAGTTATCAAACCAAACTTCTTCTCCAGGTGTAGGTAAAAAAAGAACAATCGTGTTAGATTTACGAAGGATTCATCACAAATGTTTTAAATTAAAGCTTTTTCTTCAAGTGCTGTATTAAAATGAAGCTAAATTCCAAAACAGCCCGATTTAGTTTTTGATGGCTTCGGGAATTTTCCCATGGGCTTAGTACATAAGTTTCTGTTTTTACATATGTGGGTCATGTTATCTAACAATTCTTAAAGTTTTAATCCGATTTGACGAATCGTTGTTGGAGATGTCAGTGCAATGTGGCATGCCTGTCACAATCATGAGTCAGGAACATCTTTTCGTTTTTAAGGGAGTTACCCTAAGTACATGTTTTCTTTCTTTTAAGTTACACAGGGTAGCTAACGATCTAGCATTTCACCAAATCTGATCAAAATTAGAGCAGCCGGTTAAACGCTATGTTCCGAAAAGCTATTTTTTTATAAAAAAATACCTTTTTGGTTATTAACGTCTCTGGGGAATTCCCCTACATTTATCACTCACCATTTTGCTTCTGCGTATCTAGACCATGTTGTCTAACAAATGACAAAGCTTTATTACTATTTTATTCTTCCTTCTGGTAGATGTCGAGGCGTCATGCCATGCCTGTCACAATCATGATTTGAGAACAAAATTTGTTTTTAGGGTATTTCCCTAGGTAAATTTTTTATTTTTTCCAAGTGTTAAATCAGTGCCTAATGCACTTACATTTCACCAAATCTTATTCAAACTGGAGCAGCCGTTTAAGCGCTATGCCACAAAAATCTAAATTTTTCATAAAAAATACCTATTTGGTTTTTAACCTCCCAGGGGAATTCCCCTTGATTTATCACCCAAAATATTGGTTTCTGCATATCTAGACCATATTGTCCAACACATGGCTAAGTTTCATTACGATTCCGTTATTCCTTCTGGTAGATGTCGGGGCGACATGCCATGCCTGTCACAATCATGATTTGAGAACAAAATCATATTTTTTAGGGTATTTTCCTCAGTGTCTAATGCACTTACGTTCCACCAAATTGGAGCAGCCGTTTAAGCGCTATGCCTAAAAAAGCTAAATTTTTCATAAAAAATACCGTATTGGTTTTTAACTTCCCAGGGGAATTTCCCTCGATTTATCACCCAAAATTTTGGTTTCTGCATATCTAGACCATGTTGTCCATAAAATAGCTAAGTTTCATAACGATTCCATTATTCCATCTGGTAGATGTCGGGGCGCCATGCCATGCCTGTCAAACCTTTGACGAAAAAAAAAAAAGAAAAAAAATAAACGGACAAAAACAATATGTGTCCCAATTTTTCAATTGGGACTCATAATTAAAGCAGCCGTTCAAACGCTATAGCCGGAAAAGCTATTTTTTTAGAAAAATTACCGTTTTGGATTTTAACGTCACAGGGGAATTTCCACAAATTTATCACGTCATGCCATGCCTGTCACAATCATTATTTCAGAACAAAATCTTATTTTTAGGGTATTTCCCTAAATAATTTTTTAGTTAAATTATTAGGTAATGCACTTATATTCCACCAAATGTGAATCACATTGGAGCAGCCGTTTAAGCGCCATGCCCGAAAAAGCTATTTTTTAGAAAAAATTACCGTTTTGGTGTTTAACGCCCCCGGGGAATCCCCCTTGAGTTTTACAAATATTAGTGGTTAAACACGTGGTTGTCACTCTCTAGTGACTGATTTTTCCTTCCAACTCCTCGAAGGTATTTCCAGTATAGCTTGTGTCCTCTTTAGTTATACCAGCCTATGTGTGGAACGGAAGATATCAAAACAGTTCCAATTAGACCGCGTCCAAACTGGAAGTGTCAATCACCATTATTTTTAAGCCATGTTTTGACTCTAAGCCATGTGAACATATATGCAAGCGGGTCCCTAACATCAAAACTTGACTCAGTAAAAAATACATTAAAAAAATAAAATCGTGTGGCAAAATAGTAAACGCGACCCTTAAATATTGGATACCGATCATGGGTTCAAAACTTGACTGGATTAAAAAACGGACAAGTACACTATGTCCCCATCTTTTCTTTTTTCGTACAAATAACTGGAGGTTTGAGGCAAAGTTTCAGAACTTATTATTGCAGCGAATGATATTTTTCTCTAACTAATAGGAGGCATTTCCGTAGCCCGTTAACTCTATCACCTATTCAATATCCAAAAAAAGTTTTGATCAGCAATATTCAATTTGTATTGCGCAAATCAATACGAGTGCAAATATTGCTGCTTGGTGGTGCGGTTTCACCAGCGACCCATATGAAGGTGGAAAAGATCTTGCTTTGGTGTCGAAACATCATCCTCGGCTTCCACCAATGGTGCAAGTTGAGCCAAATCTTCTACGGTTGGCATACCTTTATTCTTGGCGTCTGTAAGAAAGATTTTTATAACAAGAAAACATTTCGTCGCGATCTATATTATATATAATGGCGAGAGGAGTAAACCACAAAATACTTGATGTATATTCCATTGTACATAGGTTGGAATCGCCCAGAATGCACTTACCATAATATCTGTAATACTTGTAGTAATACGCTGACACTTCTTGACCAGCGAAGCAGCAAACAAGAACAAGAACGATGAGTAGTTTGCGATCCATCTTTAAAGTAACTATGGGAGACTGTATTGCCAAGTAAAGTTCTTGTCAATATATACCTTAGCTTTTCCTGTCAGTCGGCTGGAAAGGCTTTGATATCTTCCGTTCAGGATAAGCCAATATTTGATTGACATTTTATTATAAAGATAAAAGAGGTTTAATATACACAATGAATGGGAAGTCTCTTCGAGGAGTTGGAAGGAAAATCATCAAGAACATTGATTGGTTGTAGTAGAAAATTTTTGGAAGTTTTCAGCAACTCATATTTCTAGAGAGGAAGTATTGGAAAATTAATGAGCTAATGATTTTTTCTTCCAACTCCTTGAAGGTACTTCCAGTAGCTGTGTTCTCTTTTACCCACAACAAACTTTTAGCTATACCAGCCTATGTTGAGCGGAAGATATCAAAACAGTTCCAAGTAGACCGCGTTCAAACTGGAAGTGTCAATCACTATTATTTTTAAACCACATTTTGACTCTACCCTATGTGTATATATATGCAAGCAGGTCGCTACCAACAATCGGTAAATATTTGTTCCCTTTCAATTTTATTTCCGCGACTCGATGGTGGCAGGCATGTCCGGTCGCCATGTCATCTATAAGAACGGGTTATCCACATAGGTTAGAGCGTTCGTAACCTCGAAATTGCCTAAGTCGGGACCGTCGTAACCCGATGACCCCCTGTCTATAACTGTAGTGATTTCGCGGCTTGTGTAACATTTTTTGCACATTATATTAAGTTTTGTTAAAATAAACCCTAATGCATGCGCAGCATTACCTATGCCTGTCAATCGGCTATAATCCCCGCACACATACCATGAGCTACAACGCGGTCCACATATTTTTTCAAACGATTATCAGAAACGCGTTCTGAAATACGGACAAAAATATTTGCCTGCTTAAAGCGAAGCTTTTGGCATGTATAACGAATCAGTTGAACTGTATGTATTTTAATGCCAGTTTTAAAACTGCAATAAAGAAACCTTTTGAGAAGGAGTCTTAATAGCTCTAGAACGCAGGCCAGATTTAGTGCAACGTAAAAGCACGCCAACCAAGAATAAAATATCTTGAATCTCCACATACCTTAGCTTTTCCTGTCAATCGGCTGGAAAGGCTTTGATATCTTCCGTTTAGTATAAGCTAATATTTGATTGACACTTTATTATAAAGATAAAAGAGGTTTAATGTACATAATGAATGGGAAATCTCTTCGAGGAGTTGGAAGTAAAATCATCAAGCACATTGATTGGTTTTAAAACTTCCCCCTTAAATTTCTCGAAAATAAATGGGTTTCAGATATGTGCCTTGCGCAAGGCACAAACGACTAGCAAGCGAGCATTTTTTAGTTCTGCACCCTTCGGAAGAAAGACCAAGCACTAACCCACTAAACTGTTCGGCCCGAAAACAATTATTTAATATTACCAAAATGTGTATCATAACATCCAGTATAATTTTAAAATATTCACATTTACAATGTTCTCTATGCTGAATTGTCTGTCAGTGGTATTGTTTTTAAATTGCATTCTTACTATGAATAGATCCAGTTGATCATTCGGTGGTACGACATATCTAATGCAGAAGTATCATTACCCGGACAATCGTCACATTATGACCAACTACATTTAGAGCTAATCGGTGAAACCTCGAAGAGATTTCCCATTCATTGTGTACATTAAACCTCTTCTATCTTTATAATAAAATGTCAATCAAATATTGGCTTATCCTGAACGGAAGATATCAAAGCCTTTCCAGCCGATTGACAGGAAAAGCTAAGCTATGTGGAGATTCAAGATATTTTATTCTTGGTTGGCGTGCTTTATACCTTGCACTAAATCTGGCCTGCGTTCTCCAGCTATTAAGAATCCTTCTCGAAAGGTTTCTTTATTGCAGCTTTAAAACTGACATTAAAATACCTACAGTTCAACTGATTCGTTATACATGCCAGAAGCTTCGCTTCAAGCAGGCAAATATTTTTGTCCGTATTTCAGAACGCGTTTCTGATAATCGTTTGAAAAAATATGTGGACCGCGTTGCCGCTTATGGTATGTGTGCGGGAATTATAGCCGATTGACAGGCATAGGTAATGCTGCGCATGCATTAGGGCTTATTTTAACAAAACTTAATATAATATGCAAAAAATGTTACACAAGCCGCGAAATCACTACAGTTATAGACAGGGGGTCATCGGGTTACGACGGTCCCGACGTTGTTTCGAGGTTACGAACGCTCTAACCTGAGTGGATAACCCGTTGTTGCAGATGACATGGCGACAGGACATAAATTTAAAGGGAACAAATATATACTGATTGTTAGTAGCGACCCGCTTGCATATATATACACATAGGGTAGAGTCAAAATGTGGTTTAAAAATAATAGTGATTGACACTTCCAGTTTGAACGCGGTCTACTTGGAACTGTTTTGATATCTTCCGCTCAACATAGGCTGGTATAGCTAAAAGTTTGTTGTGGGTAAAAGAGGACACAAGCTAAAGGAAATGCCTTCAAGGAGTTGGAAGGAAAAATCATTAGCTCATTAAATTTCCAAAACTTCCTCTCTAGAAATATGAGTTGCTGAAAACTTCCAAAAATGTTCTACTAAAACCAATCAATGTTCTTGATGATTTTCCTTCCAACTCCTCGAAGAGACATTCCCATTCATTGTGTACGATTAAACCTCTTTTATCTTTATAATAAAGTGTCAATCAAATATTAGCTTATACTAAACGGAAGATATCAAAGCCTTTCCAGCCGACTGACAGGAAAAGCTAAGGTATATATTGACAAGAACTTTACTTGGCAATACAGTCTCCCATAGTTACTTCAAAGATGGATCGCAAACTACTTATCGTTCTTGTTCTTGTTTTCTGCTTCGCTGGTCAAGAAGTGTCAGCGTATTACTACAGGCATTACAGATATTATGGTAAGTGCATTCTGGGCGATACCAACCTATGTACAATGGAATCTACATCAAGTATATTGTGGT
>CH002979.1:378986-389290 GCA_000149265.1 Ciona savignyi | reverse complement strand
CGTCATCAGATAATAATCGTAGCGACATATGCCAAACATTTATTGTATTATTATTTTTTTATTGAGCCAAGTTTTGAACCCAGGATGGGCTCGTGACCAGGACCGTTTTTGTATAGGTCGGTATATGTATCGGTCGCGTTAACCATTCGGCCACATGCATGTACCAAACCGGCAGCTAGCTTGTTGGTTATTTCTTTGAGCAAGACTCTTAGCGGATATCTCCTGGAGTCAGTGGGTTAAAGGGCTCTACCAAAACCTGAAAGACATCGATTATACTCAACGCAATGCTATTGCTCCCGTCGCATAATTGTTATCCACTTCGTTGCTTTTTCACGAAATAACCATCCAGTCGTATTAGACGTAACCTAATGGTAAATCTTGCTTTCTATCAGGTACGAGAAGGATTAAGTTTGAATGTCACGTTGGCAACTCTGTTTGACATAGAGGAACATTTCAATTACACTGATTGCCCGTACGATTGGTTAAAGGTTGGTTAAGTTTTGACAGAAAACAGGATAAAATATGAACTTAAAACCTAACACAGATGACCTATTCTGGCCGAGATCGAGTTTATTGCGGAACGAATATTCCTATTGCTGGTGTCTGGACAGATCTTAACACCAGGACGTTAAGATTGGACTTCCATACAGATTATGCGATTGAACGGGCGGGATTCAACCTTACTTACCAAACCATAAGTACGAGTTAAACTGAATTTTTTAAAGTAATTTCGGTAAGTCGATGGCTTATAGCCTTATACTAAGTTTATGTTTTGATAAATATTTTTACAAGTTTAAATATTTCGAAGATAGATTTGCCGCGAACGTTTTCTTTTATGGTCTTCAAATTGTGATGAAATTTACCAGCCAACAGTTATTTATTGTAACTTTTCTTGTATTCGGTAACTTTTTTGTTTATTTCATTGTGCCATTAATTTTACCAAGCACTATCTCCAGTGTTATACAAAAACTATGACTTGTAGTTAAAAACAACACCTGAATACGTCTTCGCGCAATAAATTCACGTATACAATGTGTTATTTTGAAAGCAGATAAAACTTAATATTCTCGGGACATTTCCTCGCCAATGAAGCTATGTCAGTAAATCTATATTCTGTTGTGGTAGTCTTACACGTTGTTTTCGTGGTATATTAACATCAATTAACACAAAATAACAAACATATTTTGAAATAGAATTTCTTCTAAAACTGACATTTGCACAAAAACAAAGACCTAACTTTCTTTTTAACGTTCATTTTTCAGTCTTCTAACTTTTTAGTTTTGACAGTATTATGCGATTATCGTTTTCGTCAAACTATCGCTTCAGCACTACAGTTTGTATATACCTGCCCACAGAACACAGCAAGGCAATCCTTGCTTCGGTAACCTCTTTTAAAATACTGATGTAACAAATTAAGGGTTACGTTCTGTTTACAAAAATAAACAGTGAAATGTTAAATACAGTGAGTTTCTTTAAGCTTCGTTATTACATATCGACACAATTTTTAAAATAATATCTTGTTCAGGGATCCGTTGTTTGGAAGCACCTGTGTTGCCCAACGGCGTCATTCACTCCCAAAGCTCCAATTCCTTCTACGAATTTGAAGACGAAATGAGCTTTACGTGTGATACGGGTTACGAACTGGTTGGTGAAAGTTCGGTCACTTGTTTAAGTAACGGAAGGTGGAGTCACCTCATACCTCGTTGCACAAGTACGTGGATTATTTTATTAGAAACTTTCGTTTTTTTTTACTTTCGAAATTTATTTATGTGTATAACAAATCGTAAGGTAACGCATAAATGAGTTGTGATAAGTATGCGTTGCTGGCTAGCAAGTGCCTATACCATAAACTATATAACTTTCTTTTTATCCCCGTTTCTGTATCTGTATAAAACACTTGTAATCAAGTTAATCGGGTCCCTACACCCTGGGTGTGAAATAAAAGTTTACATGGCATTGTACTGAGATAGAGCTGATTTTCCGAGGAATAGATCTGTAAGCATTCTGCTATCTTATCAGGAATGGTGGGGTTTTTGAGACAACGGTTCTTGAGTTAATTCAGGCACGAATATAAATAACTAAGAAGATTTTTCATTAGAATGGGCGTGTGGCAACGGCTTGTATTATCAATTCTATTCCTAATTTTATTTGGACAATTTTTATGACAAATTGTTTGCTCTGCAGTTAAATCATGTGGCCCACCGACAAACTTGTTGTCGGTTGCTAATTCAAGAATTGAGGGCTACAGTAGTCTGGACTTGACATACGGCGATGTGGCGACAGTAGTGTGCAATGATTGGTAAGTTCAGCGTTGGTATATACCATCTCACCTCTATTTAAACGTGAACACCATATCTAATACAACACTAAGTAAAGGTAAAAAATTAGAGCGCTGGTACCCTGATAACCACCAGTGGAATTTTATTTTTTTTTTTATCTTATTCCACTTTAAAGCCAGCTCCCCCTTCGCTGGATCTTGCTTGCAAATTTTTATTTAAGGTTTTAATTTTATTAATTTCGGTTTAAAAACGTTGGCTGGCACAGTTTGTTTTTATTCAATGTAAGATTTAACGACCATGTTTTTTTTTGTTATATCGTGACTATTCACTGACATATTTTAACTACTGTAGTTTGGTCATTTTATCCTGCCTCCTTAACTTGAAATAACCGTGTTTTTTTATTAAAATTAAGAAGCAAAAAACTAAACTAAACTAAAACATATCGTGAATTAATCACTTATTTCGAGCACAAAATAATAATTGTCCTTGTTTTTTTTATAACCATAATATTCAATACACCAATATGGCTTAATAAAGAGTATGAGACGCAAACGCTTCGACAAATTGTTTCAAAAGGTACACAATGTCTTCGGGCGCTGCTGCGTCATGGATATGCGCCAATACGTCACGATGGGAAGCGATGGAGGCGGGAGCTGTTCCCGTCTGCAACCCAGGTATCCTTTGTGTTGTTACCTTCGTTACACAACCGCTTCTCCAACCGACCGATTATAGGATAGGATAGGATAGGATATTCATGTTTATCCCCGTGAATGGGAAAACCAAGTGGGTTAACACACGGGCAATAGTCAGATCACCTCGCGCCCATCGTCGGGTTACCGGAGCTATTGCAGTGTGTTGTATATGATAGACACGTTCCTTCAATTTGGTAGAACTCATTAATCCACTGGGTTCAGGCAATGTCCGTAAAGTGCCTTGCCCAGGGACACAACCGACTAGCTAGCGACCAGTTTCGCACCTGCAACCTTTTGATTGAAATTAAGGCGACGCACTTAACCGCTAGACCACCGGGCCGGACAAAATGAAGGTTTGGATATTTATAACAACATAAAATCGAAAAGTTGTTTATCTCCAAGAGTAAGAAATATTGTAGTGTATGTTTATGTTTGAGACATTACTTTAATTCGGTAAAACTCTTTATTCCACTACGTTCAGTCATGGTATGTTATGTGCATTTGCCGAAGATTGGCTAACAATCAGTTTCGAATTAATAGCCCTTCGACTTAAACGCGACGCACCAAACCTCTAGCCATACATACAGTATCTATGCACCAACCTTCTACCCATTCAGACACATGCACATGCATTCTGTCAACAAATGTTGTTTCGTCTGCTAGAATGCGGGGAGGCAAACATGGCGCGACATAACCTGCTCGGGGGGCACATAGCTGGTGGAGTCTCCGCCGGTCGGAACCAGTTCCCGTGGATGGTCATGCTGAACTTTGGAATCAATGCAAATGTGGTCGGGGACCGGTTGTGTGGAGCATCGCTCATCAGTTCAAGGTTCACACATACCAACTTACAACTTCTTTCCCAGTATTGGTCGCGCTTTATTTTCTTTAGGGTTTAATATCATCACCATTAATTTTTGTTTGCAATAACTCTGATAACCAGGTGGTGCGCGGGACGTTATTTGACCGTTACCGGTGTGTTAACGTCCCCAGAGTTTTTCGATTTACGGGGATAAATTATGATTATCCTATTTTAATATACATCATGATTCGTATTCCGTCATTTTTCATCTTTGAAAGAGTTTTCTTTTTGCCAGATATCTTTGCTTAACCATAATCGAATTTCCCACTCCAGGTACGTATTGACGGCGGCCCATTGCGTGACCATAGAGAGAGCATACGCACCAGCAAACACGCCACGCGAGGCTCGTCACGTGCATGTCTGGCTTGGTGTTCATGACAGAAGGGAGGATCATAACATCACAATACAAACCTCTGCCAGGTTGGTTTTAATTACAAATTTAGTTTAGTTTAATTTTATTTTTCACCTCTATATTACAGGGGGTTAACAATCGTAAGCGTCCATTGTCGGGTATCAGAGCTATTTCAGTGTGTTGTGTATAATAGACACGTTCCTTCAATTTAATAGAACCCATAAATCCTCTGGGTTCAGGCAATGTCCGTAAAGTGCCTTGCGCAAGGACACAACCGACTAGCTAGCGACCAGTTTCGTACCTGCAACCTTTCGATTGAAAGACGACGCACTTAACCGCCAGACCAACCGTCCGGACATGTTTTTTTGGAAAATGGTTTAAGGTGGATACGGCTAGCTGCCAGTTTCAAACCTGCAACCCTTCCACTGAAAGGCAACGCACTAACCAACCGACCAATTAATCGGACATTAATGACCCTTTAAATTAACCACTTGAAGACCCTTTTAAATATTCGGAACATCATTGTTACCTTTTACAAAATGCTTGGACAACTTACTACTAAATGAATTACAATCGTTCTATTATTTGTTTTTTTTTTCCGGCTAGTGATTGAATCGTCAATGGGTCCGTTTTATTAGCATGCTGTACATTAATCGGTCGCATTAACCGATTCGGCCACACGACCGTTCATTATCTTTATTTATTTTTACTTTTTTATTGTGCTAAGTTCTGAACCCATGACGGGCTCGTCACCAGGACCGTTTTTTGTATATAAGTCGGTATATGTATCGGTCGCTTTAACAACTCGGCCACACGACTGTACTTATCTTTATCTTTTGCAGAAACGTCAGTATATTGGAACTCTATCGCCACCCACTGTACAACCCCAATACGTTTAATTATGACGTCGCCATCTTGAAGCTCTCCGAGCACGTCATCATGAATGACGTAATACGGCCAATCTGCTTACCATACAGCAACGAGGATTTCGGCAGGGTGGGATGAGTTTGGTTGATAATTCTTTCTAATTTCAGTTGATCAACTTATTTTTCTATTTGCATGGAAGCATAGGTTTATCGTTACATTCACATTATACCGTGTTACAAGCAGAAATTCGGTTTCGGTTTTGTCTTTCGGACGCCATCTTTCCAATTTCTGGCGACGCCATCTTTCAATTTTTAGTTTGTGGCGATATTTCAATGGCGTTTTCTTTAAGTTTGTGGCAATATTTTGTTAACGTTATCTAATATGACAATACCATTTACCCTTATTAGTGTAAACCCCTCATTCCGCCATCAAACCTATCTTTGTCACGATATAGGTTCGTCCACATACATACGGAGAAATAATCGGCTGGGGCAAAATCTCGCCAACCAAATCAGCGTACATCCTACAACACGGCAACACATCTATTGTGTCCAATGCGCAATGTACAAGGAGGCTGAATGTGCTGGCCACTCGGTATTCACATATTGGTCAACTGGTGTCGGGCGGGTTCGGAATCACCAGGAACATGTTCTGTGCAGGATCAGCGTAAGTTGCCATCGCATGCCACGTTTCGGTCAATGATAGATCAACTTGTCATGTTTTATACCCATATATGTAAAACACAAGAGGAATTATCACAGGGGCAATCGCCAGATTACCTTTTTTTACCGAAGCTATTACAATGTCTGTGTATGATTAAGATGTCGTCAGTTTAGTCTGGCCGGTTGGTCTAGCGGTTAAGTGCGTCGCCTTTCAATCGAAAGGTTGCAGGTGCGAAACTGGTCACTAGCTAGTCGGTTGTGTCGTTGGGCAAGGCACTTTACGGACATTGCCTGAACCCAGCGGATTAATGGGTTCTACCAAATTAAAGGAACGTGTCTATCATATACAACACACTTCAATAGCTCCGGTAGCCCGACGATGGGTGGGAGGTGATCTGACGATTGCCCGTGTGATAACCCCCTTGGTTTTCCCAATCACGGGAATAAACATGAATATTCTATCCTATGCTAGTTTTAGTAGAACCTATTAATCCACTAAGTCCACGTGGAGTGAGATTGCCCGTGTGTTAACGCCCCTTACGTTTCTTCATTCATGGGATTAAACATGTAAATCGTCGTCTAACTGAACAACTTTTAATTTTACTGTAGTGCACTGCATTTTTTAAGTTTTGTAGCTGGAACGCACAAACTTTAAAACGCTTTTAATTACCGGTTTAACTAGCAAGTCGTTTTACCCCTTTTAACTATATGATTTCACTGGCGTGTTTTAACCACAACATTATTTATGCTTTGTTTTATTCTGCCGCTTTATTTTAAAAAAATGTGTTATTCTTCTTAGATGTAATGAAGTAGTGAGAAATAGTAAACTAACCTTGCTTTCATCTTTTACAGCTATGGGTCCCGAGGGTACACCTGTCAAGGTGACTCCGGAGGACCCTTTATGCTCCAGGCTCCAAATGGAAGGTATTACGTGCACGGAATCGTGTCTTTCGGGTTCACTTCCACATTGTGCGGCCAGTCGCTCGCATACTCCGGCTACACCATGATGAACAAGGATGTTGTGGAATGGGTTCATGAAATTATTGACTGAAATAATTTCAGCTGCTTTAAGCTTGGTGTACATGTACATGGTAGCTCGCTTTATCAGCATCACTATTCAATCAATGCAAAATAATATGCGCTTGTGTGCGAAATATATAACATAAATAAAATGAACCCAGCTTTTATTTTCTTTCGTTTAATTTGTGAATAGTGGAGTAAAATATTCATATTTTATCACGGTGAATAGAAAATGCAAAGGTGTTAACCCCCATGCAACCGTCAGCTTATCTCGCGAGGTAGATTACAACACAAGTAAATAAAAGCACAACGTCCTTTTTCTTGCATGTAAAGTCATCCAATACCCCACATTTAACCGTTTTCACGAAAATCCCCATAGACTAAACCACACGCAAATAGGAAGGAAGGAAATATCCAATCAAGATCGAACGTTTATGGGTGTAATCTATTATTTAACTAATACGTAGTGGTATATTTAGTCGTTTATAGATGTTAGCATTTTTTCTTTATTGTTTTTTTTTGTATACCAACGTGAATACTTTATTTAGAAAACATGGATATCAAGTTGGATATAAGTCAGGAATCCATTAGTTTCTGCGTACAGTAACAAACGTTATACACTAGTATAAAAGGGAATATGTTATCTCAATGTTTAGGGTATTTTGTTGCTTTCTTCTTTTTTAAACAATATTTGATAACGCACTAACATTATCAGACCTATTAGCTTTGTGGGTGAGTGCGTTGCCGTTAATCCGAAGGGTTGCATATTCAATTTGGACGCTATAGCTAGTTGGTCGTGTCCAGTAAGCAATTAACGAACATTGCCTGAACCCAGAGGATGAATGGGTTCTTTCAAATTGAAGGAAAATCTCAATAATACACAACACACTGCAATAGCTCCGGTAACCTGACGGTGGGCGCGAGGTGATCTGACGATTGCCCATGTGTTAACCCCCATGGTTTTCCCATTCACAGGGATAAACATGAATATCGACAAATTGGAGCAGTAAGCGTCAGGCTCAATTGAACCTAAATTGGTGCGTGTCAAGCATTAGACGAAAAATCGCACAAAAAACAATATGCGTCTCATTCTCCAACTAATAATAATCATTACATTTATATATGTGGTATTATTTGTTTACAAATGGTCAAATGTCAACATTTCATTGATTGACGTCAAAGGCACATTTATTTGGATCGTTGAGTCCCTTATACTGACAAGAAATTATGTTAAATAATTTATGGTGGTCGCAAATATATTTTGCCCATCGTCAGGATATCGAAGCTATTTCAGTGTCTCACAGTGAAATCACTACTTTGGTCGTTTACACTTGGGAATAATGTTATAAATGAGCCAATTAGTATTAACAATGCTATTGTAAGATTCGTGTAAGATTGAAAAATCTTTTGAAGTGAATGGCTGCAGTATATTCCGCAGTTAAATTGACTTGGGCTGTGTGTTTTTTAATATTAATTCATTTCCCTGAACCCGGCAGATATTTATTTCGCCTGAACCCGGATTAGTGGGTTCCAACAAATTAAAGAAACGTGTCTATCATATACACCACACTGCAATAGCTCCGGTAACCCGACGGTGGGCGCGGGTAATCTGACAATTGCCCGTGTGCTAACCCACTTGGTTTTTCCGCTCACGGGGATAAACATGAATATCCTATCGTATCCAAGGCACTTTACGGATATGTATTGCCTAAACCTATTGGAATGATGGTTTCTACCAAAGAGAAGGAACGTCGCAATCACACACACCGCAATAACTACGATGAACTGACCGTAGCCGCGAGGTGATCTAACGATAACCCGTGTGTTAACGTCCCTTGTCCCTTTTCCCATTCAAGATGACAAACATAATTATCCTATCGACTTATCCTATTCCACCATCATAACCAACTTAGTATTCATTCTTAAGTAGCCAATATGTTATAGCTTGACTCTCATGAAATGCGTCACAGAATAAGATAACAGCAACAATTTTCGCCAATTTAAACGTTGTTTTCATCATTATGATTTATCACTCCCTTTATTCCCAAGCGTTACTGTGATAATTACTACCGTTCCATGTCCACTCTTCAGGACAAGTACTTGTCCTGAAGTGCGTCATCGCGCCTGACGGGACCACGTGACTTCAAAATTGAGGCGCAGTACTTGTCCTGACGGAGAATCGGTCAGGCGGTCCCGGAGAGGTTGCCCAGTCGAGTTCAGGCGCAGTATTATGCGCCTGAACGCACTCAACCGAAACATTTCAAACAACACGCTGCAACTGGAAATTAGTGATTTGTGCGGAGTATTGTGCAGTTCAACACTGCTAGGGTATAGGGGATGGTGATAGGATAGTTAGATTTAAAACTAAAAGTAACTTTTTTAGTAGCGTAGTAGATTACATCCTAATATGAGGCATAAGGTTTATAGACTAGGCTGTAAAGCTAAAGTCGCCAAATGGTTTAGCTTGACCAAATAGGCTAGCCTCAATTGCTTAATTAATTTTTTAGAAGACGAGTAGCAGTTCATATCCTGATATGAGGCCTACAGTCAAAATGACTGTGCTGTTAAGCTAATTTAAGTCCCCTAATGGTTTAGCTTGGGCAATTATGCTAGCCTCAATTGCTCAATTCATTTTTTAAAGAACTAGTAGCAGGTTATAGCCTGATATGCCTCCCCCCAAAAAAACACCGCCTGGAGTCTCGGCCACAGCAACAGACCACCAGGACATGGAACTGAACACCCTGGCCACACCGCATGCTGAGCAATCCCTCGTGCTGGATATTCCGGTAACTTGAGGAATCCTCTGCCCCGAATATCCCAGCCACACGGCATGTTTAGGAATGTTCTGCACCGGAAACTTTAGTCACATCACGTGCCCAGAAAACTGGAAGAATACCGGTATCAGGTACACAACAGTAGTTGTTGAAAAAATTTTCCATAGTCTGTATATAATAATACTGTTTTATTTTCAAAGGTACTTTAAGACGAGCACAACAAAGAAGGCAAAGGGCAGCAGCTGCCTTAGGGCAACAGGACCGGGAATCTCGCAATTTTGACGAAGTATTCCAACTTTTGAGAGAGTCAGAAGCAAGAAGCTCTGCGAACATTACTGCTATGGTGAATGCCATTGCACAACTTGCAGACGTGTTGACTGCATCGTTGAAAAGGAATCCATCTTAAGATTAATATTGCATTCACTATTTAGTTTGTTTGTTTTTGCGTTCTGATGTTATGTTTTTATTCATTTCTGTCGTTTTTGCGTTCTGTTCTCTTCGGTTTCATACGTATGTTGCGTTCACTATTTTTATTCATTTCAAGTTTATTAAAAATTCAAAAACGAATAAAAACAAATCTACATTTCAATGAGCAAATAATCCGCAAGGATTTGGCGTATATGACTGTCAGCACTTGGCTGCGACGAGGAACTTTGAGGAACAGGGGTTGCAACAAGCTGTAATAATGTATGGAGCTCCTTCTACATCAACATGTAATTGCCTTTTTAAAATCCGCCACCTGGCTTTCAACCTCACAAAGGCATTCTCCACAACTATTCTCTCACTGCTGTGATGATGG
>CH002979.1:356084-369973 GCA_000149265.1 Ciona savignyi | reverse complement strand
GTTGTGCAACGACTGAGGGAGGCGGAGGCTGCATGGGACTGTGTGGATCGGGGGGGTAGTTCCCCTCTCCACTGGGCCATCGACGGACAGAACTGCTCCCTCATACAATGGATGCTTAAGGATGGGGCAAAGGTGGGGTTGAATGATTTTTAGCAGAATTTCTTAGATTTTTTTAGAAAATTTGTTACAAATATTTTTCTAAGCATTTTTCTAAAAAAATGTGAGAATAACTTATTTTTTTATTATTTTATTAGAAACATTTAATTTTTTTGGTTGATTAGGAATTAATGTTGTTCAGCTTTTGAGTTTATTTGAACAATTCAAGTTCCAGAACAAGCGTCCCATGGAGGGTTATTTAAATATGAGTTTGTTTAAAATCAACATTTGCTTTTTCTATGTAAAGAAACTGGTGACGATTATTATTTCCTTTAATTGCTACAGCTGTATGGGTGGGATATGCAGCCCTATGAGATAGGTGTCATAACAGCTGTTATTTTTATTTTAAAAGGTCAAATCAACAGTAGCTCCACAACTGGAATACATAACTTTTTACTAAAAATGTTTTGGTCGAAACAATTGGGCCGAACTTCCATTATAACCCATGTGTCTGGATAATATATTAGATGGTTTATAGAGATATTTGCGCACAGGTTAGAAAGTTTCCTCATTTTAAAGGAAACAACATTGTGAGGGAAATAGGGAAAGAGAAAAGGAAGAAAACGGCTTACAGTAGGAAAACTAATTCTAACCACCAACACCAATGCTACCAAATTCCCCAGAACTAACCTAAGCTCATCCTAACATTAAC
This sequence comes from Ciona savignyi, assembly GCA_000149265.1. Lineage (NCBI taxonomy): Eukaryota > Metazoa > Chordata > Ascidiacea > Phlebobranchia > Cionidae > Ciona > Ciona savignyi. The sequence continues at coordinate 369,165 of CH002979.1, read as the reverse complement.
ATGTTATTCTTCCTTTCAGTGTGCAGTTTTCCTACCTCCCTTTTTCCCTGCTTTTTCACAGTTCTGGTTGTTTTGATGTGATATTTTACTGTAAAAACTATTTTGAGTAACATGGGCAATAAGAGTAACTCTGCCCATATAGCTCAACCGATACGACAGCTAAGCATTTGATATATTACACCAATCTTTGCAATAATAAGTTGGGTTGGGTAAGACTTTCGGTTCTCGGCAAAAATATTTCAATTATAAAAATATTTCATTAAACAAAGTAATATAGGATGAGGCTGAAATAGCCTATACCCCCTATTTCAGCCCCACAAAATCACCCCATTCTCCCCCCCAGGTTGACAGACGAGCTGCGTCATCGGGGTGGACCCCCCTAATACGCTGCGCTGCTATAACGGGGAATCCCCAAGTAGCGGGGGTTCTCGTGTCAGCTGGGGCCGACGTCAACGCAAGCGACCAGTGAGTTGATTGTTGTCACAAAGTAGATTAAGTAACATTGTAGCTGGAATCATGATTTTAAACTGGAACGTTTTGGAAAATACTTATACCAATGTAGTAGATTTGGACTAGTTCACAAATTGTATTTAAATATTATAATTAGGGCTGCGAATTAACGGTTATTTTGAAAAACGGTAAAAATAATCGGTTAACCGTTAACCGATTTTCTTAAGGCTACCATCAAATCGGCACCGTTTTCAGCAAAGAAAGTTGTAGATCGGGCCTTTCGTCGATACAACAAGCCGCAGATCGTATTTACCGCAATTGTGATTATTCTTATCGGTGGTTCGAACTATTTTACTTGAAGAATAATGGAAAAACAAAATTAATTTGCTAAGACTAAAAAACAAGGAATTGCTCAGAAAGTATATTTAAAATGACGTGCATATCCCGTTTGAATAATTAAGGAGAAATGCGTAATTACTAATTTCGATTTAACGTCCGAAACGCCATTCCAATGTCCGTTATTACGTAACTGAACGTAATTTCATAATTACGCCCAGCTCTATGCATAGCATTGAAGCAACCCACAGTCGTCAGACAGGTATTTCACCTCAGAAAAGCGTGCGTTTTACCAACCAACGAACAGATAAGAAAAACGGTTAAAATTTTACGTGACGGTTAACCATAAAACCGTTAATTTTTCGCACCCCTAATTATAATAATTCAATCAAACACTGAAAAAAGGTTTTGGTTTTTCTTCTTGGTGATGCCATCATTTTGCCAATTAATAACGTCTAGTTTCCCATGTCCATACATTACATAGCTACCAATATAGTAATCTGTAAGGATAAAATATAAATATTTGAATCTCCACCTGAAAAAACTTTAATTATGTCTTGTAGCGACGGCAAAACAGCGTTGATGATTGCGTCGTTGAACGGACATCTTAGCTTGGTGGAGTTACTCATGCTGAGTGGGGCTGATCCCAAGATAAGGAGTGGGGTGGGTGGATTTTGTTGTAGCTTAACATTTGATCAAAAAATTGAGAATGTTTAAATAAAACAAAATTTTAATAATGTCTGATGGTGTTAAAATTAAAACATCGTAAGATTAAACATCTTTAATTGTAAAACTGTGAAATTAACACTTTTTAAAACATTTCTTTAAATTTGCAATTAGTTTTTGATGGTGTAACACTATCCTGATAATATCACTCAAAATAACGGAATTATATTAATATCCAGCATGGAAAGACTGCGATGGAAATGGCGGCTTCATTTGATCGAAGGGTAAGTTTGAACTCTATGTTCCCAAGTACTATATCTTTTATCTGTTTATGATTTTTATGTCAAAAGGAAAGAACGAATAGTAAGTAAAGAAGAAATATTCATGTTTTTTTCCAATTTGTAAAATATATTGCTTTAAATTATTTCGCGGAAGTTTTTATTTGAGATAAATTAAGGTGTGGATAAATTGTCTTGTGTACATAAATTTTGTATTTTAAAAAGAAAGGCAAGAGCCGTTATCACACGGGCAATCGTCAGATTACCTTAACACTGTCCACAGCTATTACAGTTGTATGATTGGGACAATCTTTATGTTACATTTGAACCCATTTTACTACAATTTCGAAGTCTGATTTGTTTATTTTAGCAACATAGCAGTTCCAAGTTGATCAAACTAAATATCCTTCACCCAACAATCACAGCCGATTGTAAAGTTCTTTGAGGAATTGCGTCAACAACAAGATAGTTCCGACCATTAGTTCCTCAAATGTAACATTCCGTCCCTGTGTTGTCATGTCTCATCATCTGATCAAACTCCATCCGCCGTGCAATGATGGGACTTCCCCCCTTGTGCTACTTTCATCCTCACAACTGTCCGTTCCAACTTCATTTATACTTTGTTCATTGTGGTTGAAACATTTTATTTTTGTACCTCGTTATAATAAAACAAACTTTTATTTAAAACTTTTTGAGTTTTTAATTTCATAATTCCAGTTGAATCTCCAATTTAAATAAAGTTTAGGTTCACATTTAATAATTTTTCCTCACAGGCTAAGATTTGAACCTACAATAAAGTAAGTCTTGATAATTAATCTAAAAATTCGATTTATAAATGAGAAGGTTTAAGGCTAATGCAGTTTCACAAAACATGATGAATAGGTAAGTTGTAAACGATAATTCAGGGAAAAATATAGCTACGCTGTATTAGAACAGTACAAAATGGCAAGAAATCCACCAAAAACAGACGCATGATGTTTAGAATAGAAAAACTCAAATGATATTTTCACAACTCAGTTCGATACTGTTTGGTGGGAAATATTTGTTGATAATTTGAATTTCTTTCCACTTTGTATTTTAGAAGCTTCGCATATTGTAACAACAACTTCCTCCAATAACATGAAACGTCCTCCATTTTCAAGTGTTTCGTGATGAATCTTTTCCCTCTGCAAAACAACGTTGAACATTTAACCTCCGTTGCAAAAATTGTACTTTCGGATATATTCTTTTGTTTCATTAGATTCATTTCAACTAATTTATTAGATTCATTTCAACATTTCAACAAATTTGCGGACACGGTTAAAAAGCTATGTATATTGTCACCAGGTGGTGCTGTTGAGGAAATATGAAAGGCTGAGTCGTGTAGTTGTGTGGGTGAATGGTTAACACGAGCGATATGTATTCTGACTCACAAGTCCCCTGCAGCCCATCATCGGGTTACCTGAGCTATTGCAGTGTGTTGTATATGATTCACATGTTTCTTCAATTTGGTAGAACCCATTAATCCACTGGGTCCAGGTAATGTCCGTTAAGTGCCTTGCCCAAGGTTACAACCTACAGGCTAGCAACCAGTTTCGAACCTGCAACCCTTTCGGCTAAAAGGCGTTGCACTAATTCACTAGACCAATCCGTCCCACCTGATCGCGATCTTCTTTACAACTTCATCGTTTTCCCTCGCGAACTCGATGAGATCCTCCACCTCCCCGAGAGAGGTGGATACGGGGAGGTAGTGGACCCACGGAGTGAGAGCGGGGTAGAAGAACTCCAACCAATCCTCCCCAACATGAAACACCAGGGAACCACACAGGAACAAATGTTTCAATCGGAAACTCGCAGCGACTCCACGGAAGTTGAACAAATATCTGGGGATCGATGGTGAATGGGCACTTTCATATATAGAATAGGATATTCATGCTTATCCCTGTGAATGGGAAAACCAAGGTGGTTAACACACGGGAAATCGTTAGATCACCTCGCGCCCACCGTCGGGTTACCGGAACTATTGCAGTGTGTTGTGAATGATTTACATGTTCCTTCAATTTGGTAGAACCTATTAATTCACTGGGTTAAGGCAATGTCCGTTAAGTGTCTTGTCAATATTTTCCTGAATTGTTTAATTTTATGTTTCCATGACGTGCAATAAGGAGTATTCTTACTGCACAACTTTGATTGTATTTTATGCTTTTTTCTGATATATTTTAAGCATGTTTTCCTTTAATTATTAAACATGCGTCAGTCAAAAGTGTCAACCAACTATGATTCAATATCAACCCCATGCCGACCCGATAAGTGACATCCCAGTGGCAACCTGGTGTCAACCACGTGTCAACTTAGTGTCAACCATCCCTAATTGTAAAAGTTATAGGTGACAAATATGAATATTGGGAAATACTTCACAGGTTGGATCTACAACCACATAGATACAAAATAATTAATCTTACTTGTACTGGCAATGTTCTGACAAATGAACATTCTCAGCAGGTTCTGCTCCAATAGTGTCCTGTGAGTCAGATGATATAATTTGTGTCCAAAACAAATTGTATATTGCAAGGGTAACACAGGATATTCATGTTTATCTCCGTGAATGGAAACGTATTTGAAATATGCCGACCCAGTAATCGTTAGATCGCCTCACAAATGTAAGGAAAGAGTTATCATAGAAATAATGCAATAATTGTTCCAGAAAATCAATCCAGCTTTATCAACTTAATGTGGTCGCCACTTGGATTCAAAAATTACATTTAGAAAATTCCAGCAGAAAAGTTTGTTAGGTAAATGCGCTACATCCAAAAAGAGCAAACCAGCCGCCAGATAGTCGGTTGAGTCCTTAGGCAATACACTTGGTGGATATTGCCTAAACTGAGTGGATTAATCCGTGGAATTGAAAGACTGTATTAACCATACCCAGCACACTGTATTAAGCTCTTATAACCCAACGTCGGGCATGGGTAATCTAATGGAAACAACAACTGAATTTTTATTGCGATTTTCCACCCACCAGGATACAAATGACACATCCATCTGCTCCATTAACCACATCATACCACCACCACCCAAGTACCTTACCTTGTCAGATTTCCACGCTTGGTTCTTAGTATATTGTGCATCAACCAGTGAAGGTTTGGCTCGTGACAGCAACACCAGCGGATCGCGTTCACCACTCGTACGTGACCCACGAAAGAATCCAATATTTTGTTTCTTCTCCCACGGAAACTCTTTGTCTTTCCTGGAACAATTGTTTAACTTGAAATCCAGATATTTAACAACCAATTTCATATTTAACTGGTTGCCACAATCGATAACAGTTTTGATGATTGTGTCCTTGGGCTAGGCACCCATCGAACAAATGATAGGATAAGATATTTATGTTTATCCCCGTGAATGGGAAAACCAAGTGGGTTATCACACGGGCAATCGTCAGATCACCTCGCGCCCACCGTCGGTTACCGGAGCTATTGCTGTGTGTTGTATATGATTCAAAAGTTTCATTTTTAAGTAGAATCCATTATTGGGCTAGGTTCGGCCAATGTCCGTTAAGTGCCTTGCCCAAGGACACAACCAACTAACGAGTGACCATTTTCGAATCGAAATCCTTGGGCTGATCTGTCATGTGTAGTCTGAACCCAGTGAAATGATGGGTTTTACTAAATTGAGGGAGTGTCTAAATCATACACAATGCAATATCTCCGATAACCTGACAGTGGGCGCAAGATGGGCTGATGATTACCTGTGTGATCCAGGGGGATACAGTATACAAATTGCTGAATATGAAAAGGATTTCACTAATGTTTTAATGTTTATAACAATAACTAGATTTTCAAGTCAAAGGTCTTAACTTTAAAAGAAGCTTTCTCATTAAGTCCCAGCGACCAAGACCAGTTTTATATATCGGCCACACCGCTGGACCACCTTCCCAAAACGTCCAAGCCGGATACATTATGTCACAATGTTCTCTGTTCTGACAGAAATTGTGAAATTGTTGAATCCATGGTGGTAGGTACCATAGGTTGTGTGGCTGACTTATGTCATTGACTTGGGTTAAGGCCCAGATCATTTATTTATTTTCACTTCTTTATTCCAAGAATAAAGATGTTAGTAAATATAATTTATAAAAAAATTAGAAAAAACACGAAAATACTGTTAATTTAATGAATGCAAAAAGTTAATTATTCAACATACACAACCCTGGTTTAGTGCCAGATATGTGTTGGGACTTTGGGAGCATACACAAATATATACCGTAGTTCTAAATATAATGTAGTGTCATATAACTAATGGGAGAATATAATCCATATACACGAAAACACTGTTCTAAATTCTGATGTGTGAAAAGTCAATTATCCAACATACCAAGCCCTGGTATAGTGGCACATAAGCAATGTGAGCTTACCACTTTACTAAATGATAGTATCGGCAATGGGTGAGTAGCGTGTTTGACCGACTGTGGCCAATCGTGCACATTGATTGCGATGTCCATATCTGGCAGATCATCCAATATCTCCAGGATGAAATGTTCCACTCCTGAGCATCTGAGGACATGTTTACATGGTTTGTTCAAATACTTCTTCGATGATCGGACCAGTTTGCATGTTCACGATGTTCTTGTGGGACCAGTAACCCAAGACAGGATAGAGGCTGTTTTACCCTCTTAAATCGGAAAACACTATGCATGAACACACATGTAATTGTCAGATTACCTTGCACCCATGGTAGGGTTAGCGGAGTTATCACCGTGAATTGTGTATGATTGAGACATTCTTTCAGTTTTAGTGTAGAACCCATTAATCTACTGTGTTTAGTTGATGTCTAGTAAGTACCTTGCCTAGGACACAAACCGCCTTGTATTTAAAGTCAATGTTTTAAAGCTAAGGAGTTCTATACATAATTTTTAACCTATGTTTAGTAGCAAACTCACCTTGCTGGAAACGTACACTTGTCCTGTCTATAAAGTTTATGGTTAATAACTTGGTAGTGGACAGCTCTAGCCAGGCCTCTATCCATGTCTTCTTTGAATATACCTCCTCTGTCTTTCCATATTTGTAGATCAGAGGTTATAACATCAGCGTGACAAGTACAGTTGCCACCACAGGGTGTGTATTCCTGCGTTGCCTTGGTTATGGCATCCAAGTATTTTTGCCATTTATTTTCTGAAAATACAAAGTTAATGTGATGTATTACAAATAGAGATATATAATATATTTACATCTTGAATGGTGTAGTGGTATCAGTTCAAAGATGGTTGGATCAAAACTAGTCGTTAGCTATTTCTTTATTGTAAAAATCCAATTATTATAGAAGTGACATTTATTAAATAATACAGATAAATTTAAAAGTAAATTATATTTCAACCATAATAAAAACAAACTTTTTCTTTGGGTCTATAGAATAGCCTCCAAGATATTGAAGTTTGCTAATAAGATACATCTTCATGCTTAATTTTCTTTGAAACAAATACATTTTCAGAATCATTTTTCATTTACAATTTTCGTCTATAATGAAAAATGTATTTAATAAACATTTAATTTGATAAAAAAATTTATTCTGACTTTATCATTTTGGTCAAAGTGCAATAAGCTGCGTCAACTATGGATTTAATCACCAATTGAATACAATTACCTTTTTCTGCTTGTGCCTCGTTGATTATGGAAAATATTAACAAAGTCAACATCAGGGTTTGAACACACACAAACTTAGATTTCCGACAAAAATTGTCTCGCACCATAATAACTTATTCAACAGAAAGTACCTTGTAATAAATGAACAAATTTGAATTATTTACTGTGTCTATGATCAAAGGTATCAATTTCTGGGTGGCATGTCACCCCTGTATAATAATGTGTGCTATGCCGCTGCATTCATTACCCATTATGCAGCCTCTTAGAGACCTACATGGCAGTGAGAATAAATTGTAATTACAAAAGCATGTATGTTAGTTTATCCAGCAAAGACACTTCAACTAAGTTTTACCTCATTTTACAAACGTTGCAATTGACCACCGTTTTTTTTGTTTACAAAGATAAAAATACACTGTGTATTTGTAAGATGGACAATAAAATAATAAATTGAAATATTTTTATAAATATTTGATGACAGAATGACCTAATTCTTCACAACGATTCGGAACATTGACCATCAATTGCGCAAAGATGAAATGTGTAATGAAACAACATCAAGTATCTTGGTCGCGTTCGTTTGCTTTGCCGGTTTGACTTAAATGTTTAATCAGATCCACCCAGTCCCACCCGCGGGGTCTTTCCCCACTAACCCCAACACGATCCGCGAGTTTACGCTTCTGCGCTTTCGAAAGTTGCTCCTTTTTCTCTTTTTTCTTCCCAGTTTGCGTCGTTTCCGCTGGCGACGCTTCAACATCGTTCCTCGATACAACTACCTGCAGGGGCTGCTCAGCCATCAGTTCCACATGATTCTCCTTTGCCCAGTCCACAATAGTAAACACCATTGCTTCCCCCAGAATCCCTTCACACTGCGTTATCAGCTGCTCCACGATGTTCGTTTTCACCGACGGCAAAATATGATTGTTGTAAAACGCATCCAAATTAATCCGTGGCAATTCGTCCGGGTATTCCTTCGTCCAAACAACTTCGATCAAAAACGACTTCACATCGGCGTCTTCCCCGATCTTATATTGGAAACACTGATCGGAGATTTGTTTGAAAGCCGGGTCATCTTCGAATATCGATGCGAGAACCTCTCTCTCTTCCTCTTGCAGCTCACTTGCATCCATTCTGACACAAAACCTCCTAATATCTACGACCTGCAGTGGATAGGATAGGATAGGATAGGATAGGATAGGATAGGATAGGATAGGATAGGATATTCATGTTTATCCCCGTGAATGGGAAAACCTAGGGGGTTAACACACTGGCAATCGTCAGATCACCTCGCGCCCACCGTCGGGTTACCGGAGCTATTGCAGTTTGTTGTATATGATAGACACGTTCCTTCAATTTGGTAGAACCCATTAATCCGCTGGGTTCAGGCAATGTCCGTAAAGTGCCTTGCCCAAGGACACAACCGACTAGCTAGCGACCAGTTTCGCACCTGCAACCTTTCGATTGAAAGGCGACGCACTTAACCGCTAGACCACCGGGCCGGACATGCAGTGCTATATGGAGGCTGAAATATATAATGAAACAAACCTGGTAAAACGAATGGAATATGGTTGGTGCAAACTGATCAGCTTGGTGGGTTAGTGTCGCCATTTAGTCAAAGGGTTAAGGTTCGAAAGTGGTCAATAGTTATTCCGTTACGGTCCCTTGGGCAAGTTGCACTTTAGGACGGACTATTGCCCTTAAGCCAGTTAATTAATGAGTTGTACTAAATAGAAGATTGTCTTAATCATACAGAACACACTGTCAATAGCTGCATTAACCCGGACAAGTGGGCGCAAGGTAATTTATAGAATGCCCGTGTGGTAACGCCTCCTGCCTTTTTCCATTTATAAGAAAACTTGAGTGCATTTCCTTCTTTCCACTCTTTAGTATTAAATTAAATGTTAAGACATCTATAAAATTTTCCTTGCATTTGGTTAAATATTTAGAGTCAAAAACGTATTTGAAAATCTATACTATCTGAATAACGATTATTAGCTATGGCTACGACCTATGACGTAATCTGACGATGACTGGTGTGATAAAGTTTGGCACTTTCCCGATCATGGGGAATACCCAATCTTTATGTGGCGTGTAAAACATTTTAAATGACGTCAACAGAGAAAATGCGACAAACATAGAGATCCTTATGACGATTGCACAATATAACAACGTAACGTCGCGTGGCCGAATGGTTAATGCAACTGATACATATACACATGTTTATCCCCGTGAATGGAAAACAACCTATTAGCTATCGTGTCCGGCCCGTTGGTCTGTCCGGCCCGATGTCCGACCCGTTGGTCTATCGGTTAAGTGCGTCGCCTTTCAATCGAAAGGTTGCAAGTGCGAAACTGGTCGCTAGCTAGTCGGTTGTGTCCTTGGGCTAGGCACTTAACGGACATTGCATGAACCCAGCGGATTAATGGGTTCTACCAAAGTGAAGGAACGTGTCTATTATATACAACACACTGCAATAGCGCCGGTAACCCGACGGTAGGCGCGAGGTGATCTGACGATTGCCCGTGTGTTAACCCCCTTGATTTTCCCATTCACGGAGATAAAGATGAATATCCTATCCTATCCTATCCGTCCAGTTCCGAACCTATAAGCCATTTTGACTGATATCCAACGCACTTACCCACCAAACTATCCTATTTTAAAACACACGTAAACAAATTGTTGAATCGGAATGCGGCAATATCCACCGTAACACAGCAGTAATTCCCACATTGCGGAATTCCCCGCGGACCGTCGTGTCACATCCACCTCGTAATTGCAAAGTCACTCATGTCTATCGTAATTTTCCTTCAGTTGAAATTAAAATGGCTTTAGACGAGTGATCGCTTACCAAACATACTGATTGGCTACATTTCGGGAAATATGTTTATTTCAGAATGACATGATATTAACATATATATGCAGCGTCAGCTTAAAACGAATAAATAGTTGAAATCATCGAAGCCTGAAACGCAACTGCCTTATCGACAGAGCGCGCAGACATGACGTTCGCTCAGCGTTATACTTCATTTTGCAGAAGTTATTCGATGTTTGTCGATATTTCGGTGCTGCATGGTCACTTATTAAGCCTTAACGAACAGTATTTAGTCTACATACAGGAAAGTAATAAGGGATAATAGCTATTTCGTCAAAAACTTAAGAACAGATTTTTTAATTTTCGTGACACTAAACGAGCCACCAAATTGAGTTAATTGCCAGACAATATAAAGTAATCATTTTGAAAAATTAAGTTTATTAGTTTTCCTAGTTTAGTTCAGGGACATGAGAAACTTTTATAAAAAAAAAGTTCTTGCACTAAACTCTCTATTTGAACTGAACACAATTTACATACGTTCGGTAATGAAATACCATTTTTACCGAGGTGTATTAAATCTAACTTTTTCAATATGCAACAAGCAGTAACATACGTTGTATAAGATGGCAAAAATGTTGGCGATAGTAGTTGACAATCTGTGGTCTCACATTTCCACAGGAAATAAGGCGATTTTAGATGAAACGAGGTGGTTACTCGCATTTCTACACGAAATATATGTCATTCAAAAAAACATCTTACAAAGCAAGGAAAAGTCGCGAATGTGTAATAGGTTGGTTTATGCAGCGAGGTTAGCCTTAGCTGTGTCTAAGCCTGGGGCACTTTTAGATAATCAGAAAAATGACATTAAGGCTGGGGCTGGAATTAAAGTTAGTGTTAGTTTTAGGGTTGATATTATTGTAGAGTGCATGGTTGGAATTAGTTTTCATAGTTTTAGTGAGTAGTTTCCCTCCTCTCTTTCCCTCCTTTTGGTGTTGCCCTAATCTTGTGATTATTAAATAATAACACTCCTTTTGCCTTAACTAAGGAATAGAACTTATCCTTTGGCTGCAGTGTGACCATCTCCTCCCTGCGTTTGTTGCTGCTAATTGGTGCTGGTAAATCGTAGTTTACTTTGTATGCAGTAACCAAACCAGTCGGTTTGGCTTATAAACCATGCGTTTTGAGGCAGGTATTTGCAAGTGCAGGGAAAACAGAATCGATTTAAATGTTAACCTGTGGTTAAATTTAGTGTACTACCGGTAATTTGTTACAGATGTTAAGTATGTAGTAGGCTATTTAGTAGCCTATTAGCAAATTTACAATAAACAAAAATTACCCCCCAGTAATCCTAACCCGGTAGTCCCCCATAGATCGGTAAGGATAGTATAGGATCGAAAGTTTGTTTAGCGTTGTAAAAGAAAACACAGGAGAGAGTTATCACACGGGCAATCAAAACATGAACTCGTGTCCACTGTCGGGTTAACAGAGCTATTGTATTGTGTTTTAACCCTTCAGCTGACAGGCGACGGACTAAACCAAAACACCAAGGCCATTTAACCACACTTGCAACACAACTCGTTTGCAACAGTTATATTGATCCTGGTTTAACCAAAGCGGGTTTAAGTAGTTTATTCATTCGCGCATATGTGTAGCAGTTAGATCAGTTCACATATGCGGGAACAGCTTGAGTATAGCTGGGATCACGTGGGGAAATGTTCGTCAGTAAGACATGTTTTCCGGGTAACTTCTTTCTAACCGTTGTAAATGTATTCGCTTTGTAGAGATTACGAAATGATGCAGAAAAGTCTAGAGCAAAATTATTTCATATTAGACTGGCGAGCCAAGTGATCGAACTGCCACTCATATATAGTTTGTCACTGTTGGCAAACAAATTAAACTAAGAATGCGGTACATTACTGATTAAAACCAGAAAGCAATGATGCGTAAACCGACGCACAAAAATAGCTGTCACATTGCTATTTAGTCTTGCAACATGTCGATAACATCCAGCGGACCAGAATAAAAGAGCTGGAGGGCCGGATTTGGAACGCGGGTCGTAGTTTGCCCATGTGGGCATTATAAAAATAGAACAAAACAAATTTAACTTAATTTTCCGAAATCGGTTTAATTGCGCAAAACCATAGCAATTGTGATTTACTGACAGTTGAAGTAATTTATTTGACTCAGTGACACTTTTAGTCAATAATTGAACTAAATTTTGTCTGTTACAGAGTGATTAAAGGAGCATAGATCAAAATATTATAAATTGCACATTCTGTATTTTTGCAGACAAGCCTTCAATTGTGTAACAAGATAGGGCCATGCATGATTGGCGACCAGCAATACAGGAAGTTAAAGAGGCGGTGGAAAGTATGTACGACCTACCAGTGGCCGCTGTAACACAATTGGCGGGCTACGACGACCTTAATTATAAGGTGCAATCCGGAGAGAAATTCTACGCCTTAAAAATCAAGCATTTGGCTTATGATGGGGGTAAATATGCGCTCATATACTCATAACATAATAAATTTTCATATATTAACAAAATATATTGTCCCGAGCTGAGTAGTTGGTAGATTTCGCCTTTCACGGTAATAGATTCTAAACTAGTTGCAAGCTGACTGGTAGTGTTCTTGGACAAGCCACTTAACGAAATTAACTAAACTTTGGTTCTACCGAAATAAAGAAAACTGAAACAGCTCCAGTAATCCGACAGTGGGCGCGAGGTAATCTGACGAATAACAGCGTGATAACGCCCATTACGTTTTTCGCAATAACAAACATAAGTTTTTCGCATTAATTAATATTCCATCATATCACCTTTTCCTCAGAAAGTGCTTCTTCCATCTTGACACAACACATCATGGTTCATTTATTCGAACATGACTTGAACGTACCACAAGCAATACAGCCGAAGAGTGACACTG
>CH002979.1:336745-350390 GCA_000149265.1 Ciona savignyi | reverse complement strand
TATTTATCAGCAAAATTCAACTATATAAGTTTTTTGTGGATTTCTCCGAAATTTTACGTCAAAAACAATTTTTGAAAGTGGAAGCGAAATTGCTCATTAAAATATCAGGAATTGCGATGTGTTGTATGCCTATTTACGCTGTTGTTTAGAAGTGTTTTACGTCTACAAAAGCATATTCAGAAATCGCCAGAGAGAATAACAATAGTTGATCATTACTCATTGAAGTAGCAGGCTGAGAATAACGATCACGAAACATCATCGACCTTTCTAACGTGACAGCTCGCTTTGTGACGTAGGGCAATTGCGATCTGACAGTGGGTCGCCTATGACTTGGCCAAGATTTCCCGTGTTATGAAGCACTTCTGTCGTCCCAAATCGCTGGATAAATTTTAGTATCTTGTCGTGTTTGTTATACAGCAAAGTGAAAGTAGTCCCTAAAATTATCAGTGTTTAATTTTTTTGTTGGTATTTGATGTAGTTAAGATTATAAAATCTTAGTTAATGTTTAACCGTTATAATATGACCATTTCAGTGCAGAGCAAATAAAGTTTATAAACCCAATAACGATTAACTACTTTTATAAATGGTCTTCTTCCACAGCACCTTATAGAGTTTCCTTGTTTAATGACTTACCTTTTAGAGTTTATAGTCTAAACTAAACCGAAGACCAGTGACATGCGAGCTATGTTTGTTCAATAATATCTAATCTGGACAATATTGCACGCGTAGACTAGGTAGGTTAGGCATTAAAACTAGCTGCTGTTTTCTCTAGTTGCCAGTATATGTACAGCGAACTGTGATCTGTTCTCTCGATTTATTGGATTGAAAGACGATAAGGTAATTCGACTATTCTATACTATAGTTACCAACCTATACCGCGTAACTACGTTATGCTATAGTTATCAATCCATAACATGTAACTACTTTAGGCTATAAATACTAATCTATACCATGTAACTAAGCTATGTTACCAATCTATACCATATAACTACTCTATGCTATAGATACCAATCTACACCATGTAACTACTCTATGCTATATTTACCAATCTATACCATGTAACTACTCTATGCTATAGTTACTAACCTATACCATGTAACTACTCTATGCTATAGTTGCCAATCTATACCATGTAACTACTCTATGCTATAGATACCAATCTACACCATGTAACTACTCTATGCTATAGTTACTAACCTATACCATGTAACTACTCTATGCTATAGTTGCCAATCTATACCATGTAACTACTCTATGCTATAGATACCAATCTATACCATTTAACTACTCTATGCTATAGATATCAACCTATACCATGTAACTACTCTATGCTATAGTTGCCAATCTATACCATGTAACTACTCTATGCTATAGATACCAATCTATACCATGTAACTACTCTATGCTATAGTTACCAATCTATACCATGTATGCTACCCTCTATGCTATAGTTACCAATCTATACCATGTATGCTACCAAGCTATACCATGTAACTACTCAATGCTATAGTTACCAATCTATACCATGTAACTACTCTATGCTATAGATACCAATCTAAACCATGTAACTACTCAAGGTTATAGATACCAATTCATACCATGTAACTACTCTATACTACCAATCTACACCATGCAACTACTCTATGCTATAAATACTAATCTATACCAAGTAACTACTGATATGATATTATATTCATGTTTATTCGTGAATGGAAAAAACTCAAGGCGCGTTAAAACGCGGGCAATCGTCAGATTACCCACCGTCGTGGTACCGGAGCTATTGCAGTGTGTAGTGTATGAATCACACGTTTTTTTAATTTTTTAACATTAATCCGCTAAGTTTAGACAATGACCGTTAAGTGCATTGCCTAAGGACACAACCGACGAGCTAGCGACCAGGTTTGAACCCGTAACCCTTAGGCTAAGAGGCGACGCACTAACCCACCAAGCTAATTAGCTGGATTAGCTATAATTGCTATACCTACTAACCAATATCATGTAACCACTCTATGCAAGGTATGTACACTGGAGGCAGACCAGGCTACCAACCACCGATTGGGGGGCGACCGCCATTACCACCTTCACCTCGGAACTCAGGGTTTGACGACGATAGCTTTGATTCCGACTCGGACGATGTAAGTTATTTAACATTTGCAAAACACGTGATCAGTTATTTAATAGTAGTCCGAAAGATGAAAGGTTGCACTGAAACAAGTGTATGAATGGGAAGATGTGTTTACCTGCTTGCGCAAGTTGGAACAGGCTGCCAAGAGAGGATTTTGGTCAAACACACAAAAAATTATTCTAGTTTAAAATACAACAATTGTTGTTTTTGGAGTTTTCCATTTTAATTCAGCAAGCAAGTGAATACTAATCAAAAAACACAAATCAATTATTGTTCCATTATCACCGCAGGGTTACGAAAATTCAAGAACTTTGGGTAAGTGTTTGCTGTTTAATAATTAACATCAACTAAAATTCAGGTTATCGGGTTGAAGTTTGTTTAGTGTACGCAGTAGCCTATAAATTATTTTGATCAGTGATAAATTACTTCCTTTCCGGCTTCCCAATCCGCCACTGCGTCTTATCTGAGCTGAAACACCAACCGAAATGTACATACCTAACGTCCATGCGTGTACGGTCCAAACTGTGTAGCGGATGTGATAGATTGTTGAGTTTGTATGATATGGTTCTGTTCTGCCCTAGAATAAAACCCAACAATACCGCAAACAATTTCTATATTGACGCCAGGTTTAAGCCCGAAGGTTCTTTGATCGGGTTTCAAACTGGGCGCGGGTAGCCGACATCGCATGAACCCAGTAGATTAATGGGTTTAGAACATTTTAATTATGTACCACTCATTGCAATAGCTTGAATAATATGACGGTGTGCACTGGTTAATATCATGGTTATCCGTGTGCTGGGAACGCTTCGTTACGCGTTGGCAACGTAATCTATCCACCCAAATCGTAACTGACTATTTTTTTCCCTTTAATGTGAATAAAACGTGGATATTGCACTTAAGACATGGAAGAAACAGTTTGACTTTAATTCCATGTGTTGCAGTTGACAATAACACTAGGAACCAGCCACCGCCAGTTGTAAGAACCAAGCTTAACTACACGAAGTGGCTTCCACCTGCAGATCGAGGTAAAACAATACAATTAATGGAATCACTGTTTGTAAAACAGGTTTTGACCGAACGCGCTTTATGTGTCTTCAAACAAAAACGTATCGGTCCTCTGGTTATTCGATTTTCTGGGTTTTAGAACAATAAAACAAAAGCATAGAATCGGTTAACATTTCTAGAAGATTTCAATCAGTAATTTTTTTTAATATTTGGTTAATAACATTTATTATTGTACAACAGCTGATAAAGTGCTGATTAGTTAAATGCTTTTATAATTGGTAAACGGTGTTTGACATCGTTTGGAAATTCGTTTCGAATTAGTTTAAAAACCCTGGACTTTCGGCCATAAAAGGCAACTTAATATGCTACCAACAACACCATGTTGACGTACCTTATGTTTTGATAGGTATTAAGTGTAATTTCTTATCGCATTTAGATTATTCGTTTTTTTTATGTTTGTAAATGGTGAATCGCTTTAGAGTTACCACCCGAGTAGTCGTCAGATTACCTTGGACCCACCGTCGGGTTACAAGAACTACTGCACTGTGTGTGTTGTGTGTGATTTAGACATGCTTTAGTTATAGTACAGTCCATTAATACGCGTAGATTAAGCAACGTCCGCTAAGTGCCCTGCTCAAAGACTTCACTTAGCGGCTGGTTTCGATCCTGTATCATTTCGGCTGCTTGTTGGCGCAGATGCTCTTATCAATTAAGCTAACCGGTCGGATTTCGAGAAAGTAGTCGGGGTGAAGATCGATCAAGCACCTTTTTGGCCATCACACTGGTCATAATCCATTAGACCGTTTCTTGCCTCTAACAGATTGTAGTTTCTTACTGAATTAACTCATTAAATTCAAAAAAGTTGATTGAACCCATCATTGCAGGGGCAAGACCTCCTATGAACCAGCAATGGGGAGGAAATACTCACCCATGCAACCGCCAACCAGCCATACCACCGAAAGAAGGTAAAAATCACGTTCACTATCAACTTTTTCTCATAAAGTTGTTTTTATCTTTTAGAGGAGAATGCCTACCTTCCAATAGACCAGCCAACATGTAAGTGTGTTCAAATTGAAACAATCAGTGTTATGATTTCTGGGTTTTTACTTTTTGTCACAAAATACATTTTTGCAACAAATGATTGGAACTTGTAGCTAAATTTTTTTACAAGCTGTATTACCTCCAGCAATTGGAGAGATGGGAAGAGGGATGGTGCCACCGAACACACGCCCTCCTGTGGTAAGTTGCTCAACATGTGAACTCAATATCCACGATGGTATGTCAGGTGCAATGGTTTAACGCCATGCAACCAGACTAAACATGGGGTATTAAGACGACTTTCTGTTTTAGTTCATTTTCGATCCTACCCCACATTAAAAAAGATTACCATGGTTATATAAAAAAAATAGCAGAAATGGCGGTAGGAACTGAATTGGAACTTTAAATATAATTGTACAGGTACGATCCAGTACTGTAATAACAATCCTGATTCTTACGCCGGGGAAATTGACTAATTTATAAGTATTCCCCTCTCCATAGCACCAGCCGTTTCCGAACAGACATCCAAAGAACCAACCAGGCGATCGACCCCCTATGCCCACCCCTGCGTATCAACGGCCCCCGACTGATCGAGGATACATGCCAAACACTTGTCCAAACCGACCCGAAACTGACCAGTTAGATTACGAAGCAGTTGATGCACCAACAAGGTGAGATTCATTTTGCGGCGTTTCTAAAGTCCTAGTATTTGTCGGACCCGTTAGTCTAGCGGCTTAGTGCGCCGCCTTTGAGTCGAAAGGTACAAGTTTTGAAACTGGTTGCTAGCTGATCGGTTGTGTACTTGGACAAGGCACTTAACGGACATTGACTTAACCCAGCGGATTAATGGGTTCTTCTAAATTAAAGAAATATCTCAATTGTACACAACACACTGCAATAGCTCCGGTATATTTTATCCTAACCGTGATTTTCACCCAGGCCACCTCCCGATATCCCAACGCTACCAAAACCTAGTAAGTATTAAAAAATAATTATTTTTTATCGTCAGGCTGAATAACCTTTCAGCGAAGGTTTGCCGGACAGAACTGGTCGAAAGTTTATTGGTTCCGTCCTTGAGCTGACATTGTCTGAATGAAGACATAAATAGATTATAACAAAAAAGTCTGAATCATACACAATACACTGTAATAGATGGGCGCGAGATAATCTGACGTAAGTTTTATTTTTGCAATCAGATCTAGTGGATACTAGGTTCACCGATCCAAGTTAGCATTCATGTTTTGTTATAATATGTATTCTTGCCAGTTTAACTAGTAGTTTATTTCCTGAAAGTTTCAATATGTTGGCACCATTCCTATCTGTTTTAATGCGGGTTATAAAGTTTTTCTCCGGTTACTTGTCCAAATTTAAATATATACATAATATTCAAGCCGTGTTATTTAACACTTCTGTAACTGCCAACCCGATGTCACAAACTCTTGTGATTCCCATTGAAAAGGAAAATGTATGAATGTTTTAACGACCGTTCATTTTACCGTCTTTCCCTGTTCCTGTTTCGTGATTTGTATCATTCGCCGTTATTTGATACTGGGGCGAAAATAATTTAATTAAAAGAAACTAAAAGTGTCAGATTTCCTCGCGGCTATCGGCAAGTTACCGGAGATATTGCATTATGTTGCGTAAACTTACAAATCTACCAGCTTTTGCCTAACCCATTTGTACACTGGGTAAAGACGAAGTACTAAGTTTCAGACCCAAAGACTAAACCAACCTGCAAACTACCAGTTTTGAAACAGCCTTCCATAGGGGGAAAGACTAGGCCCTAAACCAGCTAGCCTACTCGACCGAACTAATATATCATGCAATTGTAGAAATGATTATAAACCAACTTCCATTCTAGATAAACCAATGCACCTTCCCCCCTTTGCACAAAGACCAGCAGGTAAACAATGATAGGTTTACTTTTATTCTTAGTACCTTTCCATACCTTGGTACTAACAATTGATTCTTCTGTAAGTCACTAAACCACTTCCCTCCCATTGATTTGCATGCATAGTGGACCCTCCGTCTGGCCCAGTAAAGTCTCCAGCCTTCCCCCCCAAACCATCTGCGTCGTCCAAACCAACTTCTCCCTTCCGACAACAGCATGCGATGAACAACTTAGCCAATGCTTTAAACCATCCACCAAAACCGAATGGTAAATCATATTGTCTCTTGGAATATCCTGTTTTACTTATTTTTGCATCCTTTGTATTCCTTAGCGCCCAACATGTAAACATTCAAATCTTTAATTTCATTGTTAGTATCTTTTCATATATTGGGAATAACATTCGCTTCCTTTCTGTATTAAGTCACTAAACCACTTCCCTTCCATTGATTTGCATGCAAAGTCGATCATTCAGCGTCTGGTCCCGTAAAGTCTCCAACCTTCCCTCCCAAACCATCAGCGTCGTCCAAACCTGCTTCTCCCTTTCGACAACAACACGCGATGAACAACTTAGCCAGTGCTTTAAACCATCCACCAAAACCGACTGGTAAATCATAGTTTCTCTTTGATTAATCTGTTTTATATTCTCGTATCCCTGATGTTCATTGCAATCCTAGTGTCCCTTTTCACCCTTGTATCCTTTGCTCCCCCTAGCATGGTTTACCAACCCATACACCCTACCGCCAGAGCAAGAACATAAGTTGAACATCTAATTGTTTGTTCTGAGTATTACCACCTTTTCATTACTTACTACCCACAATTGCTTTTCAACTGTAAGTCGCTAATACGTTTTCCTTCCATTGATTTGCATGGATAGTCGATCATTCAGCGTCTGGCCCAGTAAAGTCTCCAGTCTTCCCTCCCAAACCATCAGCATCGTCCAAACCAACTTCTCCCTTCCGACAACAGCAAAACACTCTGTCACAAAGCCTAACCAACGCTTTAAAACATCCACCAAAACCGACTGGTAAATCATAGTTTCTCTTGGAATATCCTGTTTTACTTATTCTTGCATCCTTGGTATTCCTCAGCGCCCAACATGTAAACATTCAAATCTTTAAGTTCCTTTTAAGTACTTTTTCATATCTTTGTAGCCTACTAACAATTGATTCTTCTGTATTAAGTCACTAAACAACTTCCCTCTTATTGATTTGCATGCATAGTCGATCATTCAGCATCTGGCCCAGTAAAGTCTCCAGTCTTCCCTCCCAAACCATCAGCATCGTCCAAACCAACTTCTCCCTTCCGACAACAGCAAAACACTCTGTCACAAAGCCTAACCAACGCTTTAAAACTTACATCAAAACCGAATGGTAAATCATATTATTTCTTTATTTAACTGTCTGCTATTCCTCGCTTTTCTTAGGTTTCTTGTGCTTCTCTTGTGTTACTCTACAAATGCGTATAAACAGTATATATTTTCATCCCAACAAACATTTAATAACAATCAGATTCATCACTTAACATTCGAGACCAACGCTGGTTTCAAAATGTGGACCGGCAACAAGCTACCAGTTCCATTAATCGAGAAAAGCGGGTAAGTCCATGTGTATGGGAACATCCTCACAATATATCTGACATTGAGTTGCTGGTTAGGAGGGCTGTTTCATCGTTCGACCAGGCAGAGACCCGAATCGACCGTACTCCTTAACTGTGTATGCCAACCAGAAGATATACAATCTGCAGATTTGTAAGCGATCCGACTCGTCTTATGCATTCGGAAGTGAAAAGGTATAGTATAGTTTGGTGGATGGTTAACTGTCGTGTACTAGCCGACAGAAAATGTAATACCGCATGCCCATAGTTTTTCAATTCGTTTCTACTGGGCTATGTTTTAAGTAGTCAATGGGCCCGTCCCAAAGACCGTTTTAGTACATTTATCTTTTGTTTATATCGAAAGACACCACCACATTTACGATTTTGTACGCAGCCCAAAGAAGCGTCGTTTAGCAACCCAGTTGACCTTGTCAATCACTTCATGGATTCCTCTCTTGTTCTGGCTGAAGGAGAAGGGGAAGTGACGCTTACCGGGCCACCTTAAAACAATTTTTCAATTCAACAATAATTAGAAGCGATGGATTGTCAACCCAAATTCCTCAACATTACTATCTGGGCCAACATTTTTATGCGTCTTTACTGTGCTTAGCAATTCTATGTACAAGATTCGTCATGCCACGATCTATGATTGCTGGTGGTTTGACAAGAGTATTTCAACCAGTTGCCGAACGAAATCGAAACACTGTAATCGTATACTGTGGACGCATGAGTGTATCGCCTTACTTAGGCATGAAGTATTTAAAACATTTCCACAAATGTGACTAATCTCATGTGTTAAACACATTTGTACTCAATATGCTGTCTGCAATTGAATCGTCGTATCTTGCTGTACATAATTAATCTTATTTTTCTGGACTATGCTAAAACATGAGTGTAACTGCCGAATTGCAAGAAAGCTATAGTATTTGTTTGGGGGGGGTTTGGCCATATAAAAGGTTAAAGACTTAAACTTCAATCAAACGACTCTAGGATAGGATATTCATGTTTATCCCCGTGAATGGGAAAACCCCAGGGGTTATCACACGGGCAATCGTCAGATCACCTCGCGCCCATCGTCGGGTTACCGGAGCTATTGCAGTGTGTTGTATGTGATAGACACGTTCCTTAAATTTTGTAGAACCCATTAATCCGCTGGGTTCAGGCAATGTCCGTAAAGTGCCTTGCCCAAGGACACAACCGACTAGCTAGCGACCAGTTTCGCACCTGCAACCTTTCGATTGAAAGGCAACGCACTTAACCGCTAGACCATCGGGCCGGACAAATGGACTCTTTGGGTGTGGGATGTGCATTGTGCAAAGTATAAGGTAAAGTGAAATGAGTTTTCTGAGAAAGGTTTAAATACGCATTAGCATTCACAGATATATATGAAATGGCATTACGAATAAACATAGAACATAATCACTTACTAACTATTCGTGGCATATTAAGGTTGCAATTCCTATAAGTTTCCGTTGATTCAATTTAAGTATAATTAACAATTATTCTGAAAATAACAAAAGGGTATTAATTAACACTGAAATTAACCAGTGCCTCTTGTAGGAAGCCGCTGCAGGCCGATTGCCTATTGTAGTTGATTCGCGCTGTCTCGACTCTCAGAGGTGCGTTAATTAATTGAGGTGTTCTGTGTAAACGTCTCCTCGATTTGACGACTGTCTCCTGTGGTTCGCCGATAAACGCCTCAGTAGTTTTATAACATCAATTGTATTGAGCAATTGAGGCGATTAACTTAGTACCAGTTACGAGTTAAATTGTTAGATGTTTCAACGATACAGATTCCAGATAAAACTCTCAGTATCGACGCATGCAAGATGTTTCTTAACGCGTTAGGACTCTTTGGCAAAACTAAAATAAACTTATATAGGCAAAGTATCCGACAGCTGCGGTAATAATTGTAAACCTAATAATAATATTTCAGTGATGATGCATGGTCAGCGAAAAAGCGGGCTGCTGCGATCATAAATCTTATGGAAACACATGAGGTCGCTACACTCTAAATCAAGGATGTCCAACATGCGGCCCGCCTGAGATTTTTGTGCTGCCGCTAGTCATTTTCACTCCAAGTAGTATTTTGAACTTTGAATCTTAATTAAAATGTATCAGTCAGCTTTTAGGGCGCAGTAATAGTAGGCTATGGTATGGGAGCAACAGGAATACAGGATTATATATAACTATAAGAATCGAAGAATTAAAGCACGCGTTTAGTACTTGGGGAGCCTAGTGAAAGTTGAACTTCTTACCCTAATTCAAATGTACCAGTCAGCTTTTAGGGGCGCAGTAAACATCAAAACTGCAGAAAGAAACAGACTGACGAGGTTAGATTTCGCGCACTTTTAATAATAAATCCTCAACACGTTAATATAACATCGTTTGCATTCAACATAACATTATTTATTTACCTTGCACTATTGGCGTATAATAAGCATTGCTATCACAAGGCAATAATCGCCAATATACGTTAATATACCTCGATTCCTTTATTTATTACGGTGGCCCATAAGGGCAATCCTGAAATTTTATTCCAGTCTACAAAACTATTTCATAATCGACATAAATATTTTCAAATCGGCAAAAATATTTTCAAATCGGCAAAACTCTTTTGCCAATCGGCAAAACTATTTTGTAGCCAATCGGCAAAACTTTTTTGCCGATCGGCAAAACTTTTTTGTAGCCAATCGGCAAAACTTTTTTGTAGACAATCGGCAAAACTCTTTTGCCGATCGGCAAAACTTTTTTGTAGCCAATCGGCAAAACTTTTTTGTAGACAATCGGCAAAACTCTTTTGCCGATCGGCAAAACTTTTTTGTAGCCAATCGGCAAAACTTTTTTGTAGACAATCGGCAAAACTTTTTTGCCGATCGGCAAAACTCTTTTGACAATCGGCAAAACTCTTTTGCCGATCGGCAAAACTTTTTTGTAGCCAATCGGCAAAACTTTTTTGGCGATCGGCAAAACTCTTTTGCCGATCGGCAAAACTATTTTGACAATCGGCAAAACTATTTTGACAATCGGCAAAACTTTTTTGTAGCCAATCGGCAAAACTATTTTGACAATCGGCAAAACTATTTTGACAATCGGCAAAACTTTTTTGTAGCCAATCGGCAAAACTATTTTGACAATCGGCAAAACTTTTTTGTAGCCAATCGGCAAAACTATTTTGACAATCGGCAAAACTATTTTGTCGATCGGCAAAACTATTTTGTAGCCAATCGGCAAAACTTTTTTAGAAACGGCAAATCTTTTATTCACTGTCAACAAAAGTATTTTCGAGTCGACAAATGTATTTTTGAGTCGGAAAAGTAATTTTGATTAGGTTTTAAGCAAATGCCGTTAAATGTCTTCGCAAGGTTTGTCAAAGGACACAAAACAACGGTCCTGCGCGCCATCAGTAAGCCAACCGTCCGGGCAACTAGGCTTAGCTTTATGATGCCGGGCAATTGTATTTCGATTTATTTAACAATATATTTTTTTTGTAAAAATATTATCATACTAATAATGCACAGGCATCATAAAGCTAATATACTCAACCGTCCAACTTCTACGAGGTCGAACATGCGACGTAGCTTACATTGAAATCACTATACGTCATTTGTTTACACTTGAGGATTAATGGTATAAATGAGAATCGTAACAATGCCATTGTTATCACGAGTTGCGCAATATCTCCTTCATGTAATATGTTTTTAAAGGGAGTTTTTTAAAGTAATTTATAGTAATATTTTCTGCAGTTAATTTGAATTGTGCCATGTGTTTTAATACCATTTTCCATAATATATAGAAGTAAATTTTACAAGTTAACTGTCTACTGTATAATATATTTTAAAATCCTTAAATTTTGGTTATAATATAACGTAAAAGTGGATTACAACTTTAAGCTGGAAGAAAGTTTTGTTGCTGCCGGAATTGCGCGTTTTTTTGTAACTAGAAGTCCCGTTCTGCTATGTCTGGTATAGTAGGCGCTTTGTTGACTTCATTGAGAGGTGTTACAATGAAGGTAAGAACTATATTTTTAATTTATTTTGATAAAATAGATACATGATCATTTGTTTGTTCATTTCTTGTTCTCTTCATTTTCTCTTTAATGTTCTACCCATCTTGTCTTAAAATAAACCTAAGTTAATGTTGCTGTATAAATATACATTTTGCATCTATGTTGCCAACTCTAGTGCAAATATAAATACACTTGCAACCTGGGATTGTAGCACAGGATCAGATATTCTGTTGGAAATGATCTGTTTTGTTGCTGATATATATAATTCTCTTATATTTTACAGATGATTGTCCAGTGAGTTTTCACCAATTGGTCAATTTTTTAACTGGTTGTCAAAACAGAACACCTCTGGGTTTGCCGTATCCTCTTTCTGTTCAGTACAAACATGGTTGTCCAATCTCTAGATGGCGTATAACCAATTAAGACCTCTATGAACGGCAGGATGTGACGAGTGGTACCCTCCATGAGTCATTGTTTTTAAACTAGTGTTTTGCTGAGTAACAATGGTGGTGATTCCCCAATGTTTGTTTTGTTGAAAGCAGCATGTGCTAGGCTGCGCGCCGGTGTTCTCGTTTAGCTGTAAAGTTTTGTAATCGTGGAGCAGTGCTTTGTAAAATAAAGGTGTTGAATGTGCATCTGCTAGCTGTTTTGTTGGAAAAAAGTTGCCGATGTACGAAGGGGTATGGGCTCAAAATTTTTAAACAAAATTTTGTAGGGTTTTGAGTTTAGGTTGCAGATCCAAGCTTCAATTTTGAATTGTGAAAAAATCTAAGACTTCCTATGTCAGGATTTTGAGTGACAGTCGTTTTTGTGAGGTCAGTTTGCATTGGAGAGATAGGGAAAATAATTAGTTGAACGCCTCCTAAATGAAAAACGGGCTATTTTGATATTTTGGGCCAAAATCTCCAAATTTATAGAAATTTGAGTGTGGATAAATGTTACTAGTCAACTGTTTGTCTAAAATCTTACACTTAATTACTTATGCTAATTAGCAAAGTAATTAATTAGTCATTTTTTCTCATTTTTGGTTGTTTTCACTCCGGTAGAGGGTCGTTCGGATATTTTTTCAAGAACCTAACTTCGAATGGCTTTTATAAATACCAGACAATCTTTCGATACAGACTGTTAATCCGATTTATGATATAGGACTGAAAAATGTACTCCTCTTGGTATCCACATGTGTACCTTTTTTTCATATTTTTCAATTTTTGGGCAGGTGTGAAGGCCTAGATGTGTTGTTGGACACTTATGCATACAGAAGATATAAAAACTTACCAATCCTAACCATCCTTGATTGTCAAACATTGGTGAAAGAAGTGGAGGCGGATAAAATGTGGTCACACGAGGCTCAAAGGTGACATTGGGTGTGTTTTTTTACTCAAAAACAACTATTTGTACCCTGGTTATGGACTTTAAACCTTTCAAATTACAGTAAAAAAATGTGCTGAAACTTGTGGAACATCAAGCAGTGAATTTTAATGTGTACGAAGAGTTTCAGTCATCACCAGTGACACTGTCGCCAAATGAAATCTACAGAATGACCACCCTTCAGTCGAAGGCCTGTAATAGCCGAAGCAGTCAACCGAAAGGGTTAAAATTTGGACCAGAGTCTCACAGAATGACCTCTACTAGTAAGTTCAAACAGTTTAAACCAAACTGGAACGGTCACCGTTTCCAAGATGGCGTATAACCAATTAAGACCTCTATGAACGGCAGGATGTGACGAGTGGTACCCTCCATGAGTCATTGTTTTTAAACTAGTGTTTTGCTGAGTAACAATGGTGGTGATTCCCCAATGTTTGTTTTGTTGAAAGCAGCATGTGCTAGGCTGCGCGCCGGTGTTCTCGTTTAGCTGTAAAGTTTTGTAATCGTGGAGCAGTGCTTTGTAAATAAAGGTGTTGAATGTGCATCTGCTAGCTGTTTTGTTGGAAAAAAGTTGCCGATGTACGAAGGGGTATGGGCTCAAAATTTTTAAACAAAATTT
>CH002979.1:304021-334681 GCA_000149265.1 Ciona savignyi | reverse complement strand
TTCAGCAATCAGTTGTGTAGTTTGCCAATGTTTCAAAAATAAACCAGTTTAATTTTTGTTTATTGTGTTTTCGGCGTCAAACAATAGCAAAGCGAACACGTTTACTAGTCTTCAACTACTTGTCGTTGACAAAAATATATGAAGCATGTTCAACATAGTAAAAACTGTGGTGGTTCTGATTGGCTGTAGGCTATCTCATTGTTTCATGCAGAGCGACTTTATCCTTTCTTTTTTGCTATTATCGCCTAATTCTCTCCCCATTTGATATTCGACCGCGTAGAAGTTGGACGGTTGAGTAGCTTAGCTTTATGATACATGTACATTATTGGTATGATAATAACTTTACAAAAAAAACAAACAATATTGTTAAATAAATTCGAAGCCTAGTCGCCTGAACGATTGGCTTAGTGATGCGGCGCGCAGGACCCTTAGCCTAAAGGTGGCCGATAGAAACTTGCCGCTGTAAGCAACAAGTCGGTTGTTTTCTTGGACAAACCTTGTAAAGATTTTAACGGCAGTTTCTTGAACCTAAGTCAAAATTACTTTTTTCCGGCTCACAAAATACATTTGTCGACTCGAAAATACTTTTGTCAACAGTGAATTAAAGATTTGCGGTTCCTAAAAAAGTTTTGCCGATTGACAAAATAGTTTTGCCGATCGGCAAAATAGTTTTGTCGATTGGCTACAAAAAAGATTTGCGGATCGGCGAAATAGTTTTGCCGATTTGAAAATAGTTTTGCCTATTTGCAAAAGAGTTTTGTCGATTGGATGCAAAAAAAGTTTTGCCGATCGGCAAAAAAGTTTTGCCGATTGACAAAAGAGTTTTGCCGATCGGCAAGATTGGCTACAAAAAAGTTTTGCCGATTGTCAAAATAGTTTTGCCGATCGCCAAAAAAGTTTTGCCGATTGGCTACAAAAAAGTTTTGCCGATTGGCTACAAAAAAGTTTTGCCGATTGTCAAAATAGTTTTGCCGATCGGCAAAAAAGTTTTGCCGATTGGCTACAAAAAAGTTTTGCCGATTGTCAAAATAGTTGTCAAAATAGTTTTGCCGATCGGCAAAAGAGTTTTGCCGATTTGAAAATATTTTTGCCGATTTGAAAATATTTTTGCCGATTTGAAAATATTTTTGCCGATTATGAAATAGTTTTGTAGACTGAAATAAAATTTCAGGATTGCCCTTATGGGCCACCGTAATTTATGATTGGCGAGATGCGACACACCCCTTCTAAATTTACGTTTATTGCAATTGATCATTAATTACTGTACTACTAAATAACGGTACTACTGTTTGTTTTATGAAATAAATATCTTTCTGGTCGTTTAAGGCACTTTATCATAAGCAAAATTTATTTGCACGGTAACGATCTTCTCCTAACCCACGCATTTCGCAAATCGTTTCAAAACCATTAATTCGAACCCTGCCATTTTTAAAAAATTAAATAGGTTCTGCGGCCCATTAAATTATTTAAATTGTTTATTATCACGTTGACGTATTACGTCACAAGAACACACCCCAGTAGTGTAACATACCTTTTGTTTTTAAATTAAGCCCAGGCACACCTCCTTCAATCCCAGTGTAAACACATCTTGCTTAAAAATTAAGCTAAATAGCGCTTAGCCACAACGTCGCCCAGAACTTAAGCTAAATGAAAATTTTATTTAAATCATTCTAAAATAAATTTATTCGGCGAATTGTTACGTCATATTGAAGTTTGTTGATAATAATATGCTTCACATGACAGTTTTTCAATTTCATTTTTTAAAAGGTTTTGTTGTTCTTATTTTTCTGTGTCTTAAACAGCTTTATTTGTCTTTATGTTATACTTTTGTGATAAACAGCTTTATATTACGATTCTGTTGCAGGCTTTAAAATATATCAACAGGACTATATCGGTAGTATTTTCTGAGGACAAAATAACGACTTAACTGGTTAAGTAGTAAGTACAAGCACTTTTCAGTTGTACAAGCACTTTCAGTTGTACAAGCACATTGTACGTCTGAGCGTCGTCCTAGTTAGGTAATTTCCTTGAGTTTCGAACTTTTGACTTGTAACGTAAGCTTATCTTCCGGCTTTATTCAAGTTGTTGTATTGTCAAGGAAATCCTATTTTTGTCAAACCCGAGCTGGAACCCAAGTGTTTTCGTGCAACAAATACCTAGTGCTATCGTTACCACTAACATCACCTATTACAACCAATTATTAACTTACTTTTTATATACCGGTATGAATACGTACATCTATGAATCGTTCGCGTTAACCATCCGGTCATAACTCTAACTAATTATTGATGAAACTAATCAGCTCACTGCAACAGCGCCAGCAATCCAATAATACCACAAACTAGTGAATATTCGTGTTTTAGAATTGATCAAAAGTCCCAAAGTAAGGAGGCGTTACAACAGTTTATTTATGTACAGCAAGATACGACGATTCAATTGCAGACAGCATATTGAGTACAAATGTGTTTAACACATGAGATTACATTTGTGGAAATGTTTTAAATACTTCATGCCTAAGTAAGGCGATACACTCATGCGTCCACAGTATACGATTACAGTGTTTCGATTTCGTTCGGCAACTGGTTGAAATACTCTTGTCAAACCACCAGCAATCATAGATCGTGGCATGACGAATCTTGTACATAGAATTGCTAAGCACAGTAAAGACGCATACAAAATGTTGGTCCAGATAGTAATTTTGAGGAATTTGGGTTGACAATCCATCGCTTCTAACTGTCGTTGAATTGAAAAATTGTTTTAAGGTGGCCCGGTAAGCGTCACTTCCCCTTCTCCTTCAGCCAGAACAAGAGAGGAATCCATGAAGTGATTGACAAGGTCAACTGGGTTGCTAAACGACGCTTCTTTGGGCTGCGTGCAAAATCGTAAATGTTACAAACTTTAGCAAAAGGGACTAGAAACATAGCCCAGAAGAAAAATGCTGAAAGGTACTGTGGCGGAATTAATAGCACGACCAATCCAAATAATAATTTACGCTGTGGTGTTAGTGATAGCCCATCGTTGACACGAAAACTTTCCCCGTGTAAAAAACATGATAAACGCACTCAAATATCTCTGATTCCCAACTAGGATTTCTGTGTTATGAAGACAGTTAATCATTCGCCAAACTATACTATACCTTTTCACTTCCGAATGCATAAGAAGAGTCGGATCGCTTACAAATCTGCAGATTGTATATCTTCTGGTTGGCATACACAGTTAAAGAGTACGGTCGATTCGGGTCCCTGCCTGGTCGAACGATGAAACAGCCCTCCTAACCAGCAACTCAATGTCAGATATAATGCGAGGGTGTTCACATACACATGGACTTACCCGCTTTTCTCGATTAATGGAAGAAGTGGCTTGGTGCCGGCCCACATTTTGAAACCAGCGTTGGTTTTCTATGTTGGGCGTCGCTATTTGTACAAGAATTAAAAGTTTGTTAAAACATAGAGGAAGGAGATAGGAACACAAGGATTACAACAAAAAAATAAGGAGCTCGGCGAACACAAAAAACAAAGAGAAGCAATACATTTCTATTGCCAGCAACGCAAGGAATACGAAGAACAGTGGAACCAAAAAGTAATCAAAACGAAAGTATGATTTACCAGTAGATTTTGATGTAAGTTTTAAAGCGTTGGTTAGGCTTTGTGACAGAGTGTTTTGCTGTTGTCGGAAGGGAGAAGTTGGTTTGGACGACGCTGCTGGTTTGGGAGGGAAGACTGGAGACTTTACTGGGCCAGACGCTGAATGATCGACTTTGCATGCAAATCAATAATACGGAAGTTGTTTAGTGACTTACAGAACAATCAATTGTTAGTACCAAGGTATGGAAAACTGTTAAGAAAGAAAATAACTTTTGAATGTTCACCTGATGTTCTTGCTCTGAAAGGTGGTAGATGTTTTGATGTTTGGTCACTAGAATACAAAAGTATAAATTTGATCTATGTATATGACAACACAACAAAGCACCTGCTAAACTTTAAGATACTTTTCTTGCACAAATACCATCGCTACTTACTTCTTGGGTAACTGAAAGCCATGATGCTTGGGAACTTGAGTCTTGGGGATCCCAGGTGATGGTTGCGGGGGATCACTGTGCTCGCCGGAACTTGTACTGTCTTTATAACATAATGAATTTTGTAACATAATGAAATGAGGAGGTACATGATGAAATTATAAGGAACATGATGAAAGATGAACCTGATAAACAATCCTCACCTCGGCTTCCATTCCGATACGGAGAGTGGTTTTGTGACATTCCGCTTTCTTTGAAGCTCACAGGTGGAGAGAATCCTATTGAACGATTGCCTGTCAACAAAATAATTAAAAAATTGCTCTTGGGACGTTAGAAAGTGGAACTTACTATTAAAGCTGGAGCCAGGGGATCTTGTGCCAAAATCTAAAAAAAATTGAGCGATGTATAAAGTACAATATACTATATATAGAAGTGAACCACAGACTAATAGTTGTAAGTAAATATATGACGCCACAGCCCCATCCCCAGAGCGCCAACCATCATAGAAAGTGGTGTTTATGTCCTTCAGTTGAAATACAAACCATTAAGCCTGTGGGTTAGGGCGATGTCCACAAAGTGCCTGGCCCATTAAGAGTGAAGCAATAACCACCAAGATATTAAGCAAGACAAATTTCTAAATAAACATATACGCGTCCACATCTTAATTCTGATTGAAAATGATTTAAGCAGCCAATACGTTTGTTTATAATTATAATGTTCACCTCATTACACAATGATGTAATTTACATAAGTTATGAGATGATGTGAAACTGATGAATGTTTTGCTATTGATGACACTGAAGTCCATAATGCACTTACTGGTTGGTGGCAGTTGAGGAATTGCTGGAGGAGGTCTGGATGGAAATAATGTTGGATTAGTGACTTGATTGCCTGAACGGATTAATGGGTTCTACCAAATTGAAAGAACGTGTCTATCATATACAACACTCTGCAATAGCTCCGATAACCCGACGATGGGCGCGAGGTGATCTGACGATTGCCCATGTGTTAACCCCCTTGGTTTTCCCATTCACGGGGATAAACATGAATATTCTATCCTATAACCGCCAGACAAACTACCCCACCTGGTTGGTGCATTAACTGGTTCGTATGTGTCCGGTTCCTCTGGTTGTATGAATGGTGGAGGTACAGGCATAGCCGGTCGGTCAGTTGGAGGTCGATCCATTTGGGGCCGATCCATCGGGGGGCGGTCGAAGGGGAATCGTTCGTGTTGGGGTCGATCAAAGTTGGGACGATCGTGGGGAGAACGGGGGTTCACTGGATATCTGTTCGGGAACGGTGGCTGCTACAGATGGGAGGGGGGAATGTTTATTATTAGATGCTCTACTTTGTTCGCACTTTGGTAAGAAAACAGTTGATATGACACATGAAGTTGTTATGCTTGCCCCAGATTCAAGAAATGTCTGTAGTTGTCTTGTAAGCGTGCTGCCAAATGCACGATGGATGCTCCATGTAAGTTTTATTATTAAGGACTCTCTTTAGCATTTGTTGGCAAACCACAGTTAATATGACACATAAAGGCGATAATACTGCAGGCTAACAGTCTGGTTGCATTGCGTTAAACCGTGACACCTGACATACCATCGTGGATATTGAGTTCGTATGTAGAGCAACTTACCACAGGAGGGCGTGTGTTCGGAGGCATCATCCCTCTACCCCTCTCTCCAATTGCTGAAGGTAAAACAGCTTTAAATTAAATTTAGTTCAAATTTTTGTTGCAAAAATACATTTTGTCACAAAAAGTAAAAACCCCGAAATCATCACACTGATTGTTTCAATTTGAATGAACTTACATGTTGGCTGGTCTATTGGTAGGTAGGTATTCTCCTCTAAAAGATAAAAAAAACTTGATGAGAATAAGTTGATAGTAAACGAGATTCTTACCTTCTCTCGGTGGTATGGCTGGTTGGCGGTTGGATGGGTGAGTATTTCCTCCCCATTGCTGGTTCATAGGAGGTCTTGGACCTGCAATGATGGGTTCAATCAACTTTTTTGAATTTTATGACGCAGGCCCGGTGCTAGGAACCGCGGGGCCCAATTAGAAATGTAATGGCGGGGCCCCTACTCTTCATAGCAAAATTTATGGGTGTTTATATATCATAAAATACAAACCAGTACACACAAACTACAGTAATAGACATTTAATACTTGCTATAAAACAAATTAAAGGTAATGTGGATGCTTATTTACGATATACAGTATTGTTTTACTTCCAAACATATATATTGTTACGCAACCATATTCATTATGACGTAACGGGCAGACACATAAATATAAATTTGACTTAGTTACGATGCATAACAAATGGGTATTAGGAGAAAGAATATTATTTCACTTTTTATTTTACGTTTTAGTAGTATTTTAAACCTCGTAATACAGAAAAACCATCGCTAGCGCGGGGCCCCTTCAAGGTGCGGGGCCCAATTTGATCTAATCGGTCAAATCGGCCTAAAACCGGCCCTGTTATGACGAAGTCAATCCAGTAAGAAACTACAATCCGTTAAATGCAAGAAACGTCTAATGGATAATGACAAGCGTCATGACCAGCGAGGTGTTTGATTTGATCTTCACCCTGACTACTTTATGCTCAGTTATGAACAAGTTAAAACTTCCATTCAGTGGATTTAAAAGAATCAATGAAATATGAAACATTAAAGAGATATCAAATATGCAAGCCAGATCCAGCAACCTGACTTTTGACATGAGTAATTGAATGTTAAATCACAAGTGTTGTCAGACACACAGCAGCATACTATAAGTTGGATTAGTTTGCCTTTTTTAGGTTAATCATTCGTGATTAGACCATTCCTAAGCCGATTGGTTAATTTTATATTCCATCTTTAACAACACAGGGTTGTCTAACTAAGGCCAGGGAGTGATTCGCCAAACACCATCACACAAGTGGAAGCAGATTTTGTGAACTAAAGGTGATTGTGATCTGGTCTGCTACTCTCACTCTTATGAGACAACTAATCACTTTCTAGTCCGGATGAAAGATAATCCCCAGTAACACAAATGTCAGTGCCGACATAATGAAGAGGAGTGTCTCACTAACCAAACTAATGATTCATAATATTTGTTTTACCTCGATCCGAAGGAAGCAGCCACTTTGTGTAGTTGAGTTTGTTTCTAGGAACTGGCTGTGGTCGATCAAAGCTATCACTGTGATGTCTTGTTGGTGGACAGGAAAAGTCAAACTGTCTTTGATGATTGGAATCATACTGGTCCATCGGCAAATATACATTTTCTTCCATGCTACTCCTACACCTGGCCTCCTAATTTCCAATTACACCAAATGATACCAAATTAAACTGCTTAAACCCACACTATTAGTTTTGTGTGTATATATATATCTGCTATATTTTGCTGCCCGCTGACGTAGTAGCTATGTAAAATCAACAATGCAGAGATTATTACAAGGAAGTGAAAGTAGGACCAGCATACAGGAAATCTCCATCAATGAGTAACCATGACAAATATAATAGTGAAAGTCATTTAACACTAAAACAAAACCCTACTAACTGATTTCCTTACATTACATTATCTTTTCTTTCCTTTTACGTCATTTCAGAGCTAAAATAAAGCTTGATTCCTCACATTTATAATGAGCTACACTGTTGGTAACTAGTTGCGTGACGCATATGAAACGTGCTGTTACTCTGCTCAGTTTCTTTCTGGTTTTATAAGGAAGCTATACTCATCAACTATTTAAAATTATATCCTGAAAGTCTTTAATGGCCCAACATGGGATCGGTTGCATTGATAACCTAGATATTGTGATTACCAACGACCCCAACAAATAACCGTTACAAGACCTAAAAAATTAAACAGAAACAATCCAGACAGGATAAATTGTTTTAATCTAGCTATAATAACAACTAGATCCTTAAAGAGGGAAACTGAAACTGAACTGTGAAATGTCGTTTTTCATCCACGCACTTGGCAACTTCTAGGTAGCAGCAAACCACACTTATACCTCAACACAATTACACCATACACGCATGGACTTTGGTGTGTGGTGGATGGAGATGGGCAAACATTGGAATTGTTAGTTTTTGCAAAATTGCTGGAGTGTCATACACTATGGATGTCGGCTAATTTTACTTGGGTCTGTTTGGGGAAAATGCTGGTTTTTTGTAAGTTGGTAATAAACCGGACTCGAAATAAGATGATGTCATTTGTATTATGACAGATTAGGAAACCACATTGAAAGATCTCTTTCACAGTTGATTCTGAAAACTCAAGCCCACTGTCAAGTTGTCGCCACTATTGCAGCATGTCGTATATTATTGACACATTGCTGTCGCATATTACTAACACATTACTGTGTACTAAAGCCTTTCCCCAACAGCACAACCAATTAGCTAGTGACCGTTTTTAATCATGTAACCTTTCGGCTGAAAGACGACTAACCCAACCACAGCTATTTGGCTGGCCTTTCAGTCGGGAAACTCTATATGTACCCCTTCCCTACGTAGATAACTATGACATCACCTGATACTATGATTTACTCATTGTTACAAAAGAAAGTAATTTATCACTAATTAGCATATTGCACCATACTAAGAACAATCAGCAAAAGTATCATACCTTAGTTATATTTTAGTTACAAAAACTTAATAATGTGATTCCAAGTTGATATTATTTAAAATTTTTACTTCTAAACTTTAGTATTTAGCCAAAAATTTAAAATAAATCTAAATATATTTCACATAACGACCTAAATTTTCTAAAAAACAATAAAAAAATTCAATAAAAATAATTAAAACAAGATTTAAAAGAAAGTAAATAACAAGCAACAGTAGTTCCAATGCATGATCATTCTTGTGTTACAAAATGGTAAAAGTGAAGATAATACTAATGCAAAGTAAACTTACCGGCAGCACCGGTCGTAATTTGATATCCCTGCATTATTAATACAATGTTAATTTTTCAACTCAACATGTTAACACAGGGTGGCAATTTCCTGTGATGGGAAAAACTCCCCTTGGTATCCCATACTCCACTTGTTTGTATTAGATATGTCAGTACATATTCAAATGTTCATATTAAACAGGCATGTAAGTTTAGTTTCACACCATATGGTTTTCCTGACTATGAAACCGAACATAATTACTCACCACACTTCATAGGAGTCAATATCTACTCTTAAAATTTGTGCACAGAGTTACAACAATATGGGGTTTTACCTCAATTGACTGCTTTAACATGCACTCTCGGTTTTTTAGTTTATTATATTTAACCGACTAAAAATCAATCACTAGTTATTTTAAATTCATTTCTTAACACACATCGGGGCAATTTTTAGAATGTTCGCAAACATAATAATTGTGCTTAAATGTATGGATTGTATAATGATGATTGTGATAAAACTTACATCGTCAGAATCAGAATCAAAGCTGTCGTCTTCGAAACTGTCGACGGGTGGACGTCTCCAAGCGGGCGGTTGGAAGCCTGGTCTTCCCCCTCTGTACATACCTTGCCATAGAGGTTTTAGAATGGGATATTTCTGTGTATCCCTATGAATGGGAGAACGCAAGGGTCGTAACGCACAGAAAGTCGTTGTATTACACAGCACCCAGTTTCGAACCTGCAACCCTTTAGCTGAACGGCTCGCACTAACACACATCAAGCTAATCTAGATTGGTAACTATAGCATAAAATAGTTACATGGTATAGATTGGCTACTATAGCATACAGTAGTTACATGGTATAGATTGGTAACTATAGCATAGCGTAGTTACATGGTATAGATTGGTAGCATAGAGTAGTTACATGGTATAGATTGGCTACTATAGCATACAGTAGTTACATGGTATAGATTGGTATCTATAGCATAGAGTAGTTACATGGTATAGATTGGTAACTAAATCATAGAGTAGTTACATGGTATAGATTGGTGACTATAGCATAGAGTAGTTACACGGTATAGGTTGGTATCTACAGCATAGAGTAGTTACATGGTATAGATTGGTATCTATAGCATAGAGTAGTTACACGGTATAGGTTGGTATCTACAGCATAGAGTAGCCGAATTACCTTATTGTCTTTTAATCAAATAAATCCAAAGAAGAGATATCACAAACTGAAATGTGCTCTCACGATTCGTTGTAACTTATTCTGACAACTAAAAACCGCAACTGCCTAACCTGCTATGACTACTCATACAAAGTCATCTATAATAATCACAAGTTTAACTTATTAAATACCCAATCTGGACTAATTGAACAAAGCATAGGCTGCATGGCATTAGTCAATGCTCTTTAAGGGTGAGTCACACAAAAGGAAATGACATGGGCACTTCTTCGATTCTATTGCATTGTCCCACACAAAGGATCTAGCATTACAACAGAACACACCAGGAAAGGCTTTTGCTTGGCTTAACGCCAAAATAGACCTATTTATTACAGTTAAACATTAACAGCGGCTTTATATTTTATACTAAACTGATTTCTGGCTCCAAAAAATCAATAATAACAACTGTGTATTCTAATCTCCTTTAAATATGATTAAAGCATTATAATGAACAGTTTATACCAACTAAGTTCTTCTTGTATTTATTTGCATTGCAGCAAGAGTAATATGCAAATGAGATGGTGATTAATACTCGGCTGGCGCATCAACAAAATCGAGCAACATTATCTCCACCTCACGGTCTGTTCTTTGCGATAACTTCCCCAATTTATCATCCAACCCAACATTGTCCGAAAACTTGTCTTTTACAATATTGTCGCTTCCACCCACTTTCGTGGTCCCGGGGATTTCCCCAACTTTACCCGATGTTAGGATTGCCCCCACTTCATACTTACTGGGGCTCACCCTACCTTCACCCATCCTGGGGTTTACCCCAGCTTCATCTTTACTTATGGAAACCCCCACTTCACCCATGCTGGGGCTCATTCTAGCTTCATCCTCGTTCGAATGAGTTTCTTCATCATCTAATCGAAATAATTGTGTTCAAAAAACATTTTTCATCACAATGACGTGATCTTACCAATAGTTGGACTTGTGACATCATAATAAGAGGGATCTTCTACACCTTCTTCAGCATCAACTACATGACTCGTCGAAATATCAACTGCATGAGTCGTTGTATTTTTTTAAGGATTTTACATAATGCGACTAAAATAAAAAGGCACAAAACGATTGGACAAGTTTTCTATTAAAAAATTGTGAAAATGTAAATAAATTTGGTTTAAAACAAAGCACAATCTTAACTTTTAATCTAATTATTTATTCTATAAACATAAATTTAATGACTTTTAGTTAATCACAAGATTATATATGTTACTTTCACATTTGTCAAGTTAGCTGTGATAACATCTGGTATTATTGAAGTTCAACACTTTTATTATGACATCATAATAATGCAACAAATGTTCAGTGGGCGATATTCATTGTCTTTATAATTGATTGATACTTGTGCGTGTCATAATATCATTTAGCATGTCATAATATTGTGTAGCGTGTCATAATTCTCTACATTTACCACTGACAACAGATTAACTCATTCTGTGTTTGCAAGGGGAATCCCCCGTGAGGAAAACAAAACTCGGCAGCAAACACATTGCCCATTGTGAGGTAGACCAAGTAAACAAACAACATTGTTTACTTAATGAGGTCACGAAGAGAAATATCATAATATTATGATAAAACAATTTAAACCGAGAACAACATTTAACTTACTAAACTCTATACACAGACACAAATGGTCTACACTTTGTTTCATTCAAGATTTAATTAATTATTGGGGGAATTAATATAAAGAATATTTCAAATTACTAGGAGCTTTATTATCACCACAATCATATATAACTGGAATTATTATTAGGATAATGTAAAGATAATATTCTCACAAAAGTAGAGGTTTTTTAAACTTTTTCGGATTTATTTGTAACAACAACTATTTATTCATGTTATATGCTATCCGCCCAAATGTCAATATGATAAGCAAAGAGAATGATATAACCTCATATAATGATGCAATCGAAGTGCAAACACCAGCGCACGGCGATTTAATGATTAAATGCATGAAAGTTGTAAGATTTATGCATGAAGGACTATTTCACAGGCGATCAGCTAGAAGGGAAAGCACTCAACATCAGGGGTGAAATTTTTTTATGTGATTAATAACTAAGAAGACGCCAGGATGGAACATGATTGAATGATGTCAAAGAATAAATGCAGTGCAAACGTACTAATGAATACAATATATGAGGTTTATTGTGTTTCGTGAAAAACTGCATCACAAATCCATGTTTCCATCAAAACGGTTTGAACTACAATAATATAGTTTTCGCTGTTGTTTAACATAATATATAGGTGTTTTCTTTCCATTAAGGATTTGAATTAAAGTTTGTTACTTAATAACTCAAGCAATCTTGGCAAGAATATTAAATATTGTGGTTGTGTTTGTTTTACTTTATTACATAGTGGGTTAAAGAAATAGTTTGGTGGGTTAATTTTAGTTCGGTCACATAGTTTAACGTAATAGTTTTGAGTAAATTACCTATGCATCAATCTAATAAGCTTAAAATATGAATTGGTCTATTTTACATTTCAAAAATCAAGAGGTAAGGGTTAAAATATCACATGGTTACAGGTTGGATTTATAAATATTGTGAGATTCACATACAGTAACTAAGTAATCATTAATTTATCTATGCAATGTATGGATAAGGTTACATCCTGAAGAATCAGGTCGCTAGTTTAGATCCAAAAGGTGTTTATATTTTCACAGAGTTATACAATGCATTAAAGTCCTTTTATGTAACACTAACACCTGATGTTCACAATGCTATTCACAAAGCTTCCTTATCATATGTTATAATTCACATTATGTTTTTGCCATATTCGTAATATATTTTTATATTTTTTTAGACCACAATCTTTTTTTATTCTAAATTGTTCACAATTTAGTTCAACCAAAATACTACAAGTTTCCATCAGTTCGTGTGGATTCAGAGTTTACAAAAAATAAAAAATAAATTTTATTTCCTCAATTCTTATGTTTACCTTGGTATGATCCATTTACACAATAATTTAAAAACACATTAATTGCAAATACCTACTACCCATGAATTATATGTATGAACGACAAATAGCAAATTAAGATTTTTCTTTAATCTAAAAACGGCTTTGCATTTTTAACGATGAATGAAATTGAAAGTCAAAATTCATTCCCGAGGTAGCCCAATGACAGCAATGCATTAGCCGACATCAACCAAATACAACTGAATAATAAGGCTCTGTTAAAAATTAAATAATTAGGCAAGTCCAGCAGTGTGTATAAAAATAAAATTTTATTCACCCCTTAATTGAGGATAAAAATGAATTCCTATGTCCTTAAAAAAACAAAAGCTTTCTGAATAGTGAATACTTTATAAAAGAAAGAGAATTCTGCAACAAACAGTCCGGTAATAGAAAATTGAATTACTTAAATGAACAATAATTTAATATCAAAACAAAAAACAACGACAGTGCATGTTAAGCGTTTGAAATATATTTAATATTAAATGCTACATTTATTAAAAAGATACATATAACAAATCAACCTAAATATATAAACAGAATTTTACAACGAGATTTAAAATTTGAATATTATTTCATAGCTGTGGTCATGTGACCGAACATAATTTGAACGAACGAATCAAATCACCCACCTGGTGTTGCTGTGGGGCTGTCGTCAACGACCATCACATTGGTGGGTTCGGGTTGGGTGGATGGGTGGTGGGGTTGAGGGGGGTAATGAAGGGGGAGGTTGGTGGGTTTATCAGGGTTGCCTGGTAGGGGTGCGGGTTGTGTGACCTCACATTGTCTCCGGCACTCTTGCGCATAGTCGACACTCACCCTGTAGATGGGGGTGGGGTGGTTAGATAGAAAAAGGGGAATTAGATTGTAGTGGAGGGTGGGGTGCTCAGATAAGGAGGTAACTGACTTATATATTAAATTGCCGTCATTAAGAAACTTAAAAGTTTTAATTTGTGGGGAAGAAATAGTAAGTAATGTAGTGGCATATTACTACGTTGAACATGGACTCAAGGACATAATCATTTTAGAAAGTCACACAATAGCGAACTTCCGGAAAGGCAGGCGTTTTTTTGGCAAAAGATTAGTATACAATTCTAGTAATACAATACGAGTAGCATTATAATTATGTTTTATAGCATGGCTTCCCAACAGGGTCGCGCAATGATTTTCAGGGGTTGCAAAGAGTACATCAGGTTACACAAACTACTCTCATCTCTAAACTCTATTAAATTTTGAAACTAGTTCAAAACATAAATCTTACTTAATTTGTGGACTCAACGTAAATACAAAAATACTACTGTTCGGTGACTTAGTTCATAATTGACTTAGTTACATAAAAAGTCCCAACAATCCGGCGTAGCAAAAGTGGTTGTTGGGGTCAGATAGAAAGGAGTAGGTAGATTAGATAAAAGTGGATGGTGGTGTGGTCATATAGGGGGTAACTAGTTTGTATGATAAATTGCCGTCATTAAGAAACTCTAAATATCCCAATAATCGGGCATAGCATGGTAGGTACCTGTGCATCGGGGCAGCTTGTGGGTGGCAGATGTGGATGAGGGTGGTGGTGGCTTCCACACAGAACGATCGGATATCTGGAGATGCGTCGTGGTTGGATCCGTGGGTGAATATCTGCGTCGAGTATTGGAGGGGTCCCGGCCACTTGGTGGTGGTGGAGAGGGTGAGCGCGAGGAGGAGGTGGTAGAGTTGGAGGCGGGAGGACGGGGACCTGGGGGTGGATGTGGGGTGGGGGGTGAAGATGGGGGGTTGGATTGTCGGTGATAATACACTATAAGAGTTGTGTATCAAGCAGCTAAGTTCTGCTTTTAATAATTGAGATTTCAATGAACGAGATATAAGCAATTTCTAATCCTAACAATCACTAAATTCATAACTAGCTTTTATCATATAACTTGTAAGTAGCTTTAAGCATAATAATCATGGAATCCATATTATTTTGTAAAATCAGTTGTTGGTGTGACCCAAGTACCATAGTTATAAAGATTTGAGGGTCATACATGTTGTTTATTACTTACGAGTTGTATAATAAGCAACAGATAACAAGAGTCAGAGAATCGCTCTGGTACATGGAGAAAAATGAGATCTAAGTCTTAGAGCCACTTTGAGTGTAATTATCATGGTTTCATACCATTATATGTGTTTCGTAATGATATGCCCCTTAAAACAAGATCTGAGTTTGTTTGGTTGTAGGAAATACCTGACATGGGTGAGATTTGAGCCCACAACCACATGCTGATACATGAACGTATATAATATGATGTTCAAAGTTAACATAGATGATTGGGATGAAGTAACATCACTTACCCACTATATGGCGCTATATTGGCATCTCGTTGCATTAATTTGATGGAGACGGAAATGACAAATTCTTGGAGGGTTTTGTGGACGAAGGAGGGAAGTTGTGGGCCGAGAGCGAACACTGTCAGTCGAGTGGCTGGGGGGGGGATTAATTGAACTTGAATCGGGATCTGCTTGCATAAGGGCATCAGCAGAAAGCTTGTGAGATCGAAACTGGTCCATAGCTAGTCAGTTGTCTGGCTGTTAAGTGCGTCGCCTTTCAATCAAAAGGTTGCAGATGTGAAATTGGTCGCTAGCAAGTCGGTTGTGTCCTTGTGCAAGGCACTTTATGGACATTGCCTGTACCCAGTTGATTAATGGATTCTACCAAATTAAAGGAACGTGTGAATCATACACAACACACTGCAATAGCTTTGATAACCCGATGGTGGGCGCAAGGTCATCTGACCATTGCCATCTGTTAACCCCCTTGGTTTTACCATTCACAGCGATAAACCTGAATATCCTATGTGACCTTGGGCAGGGCACTATATTGCCTGAACCCAGTGGATTAATGGGTTCTACCAAATTAAACTAACTTTTAAATCATACAAGACACACTGAAGTAGCTACCTGCATTTTACACTAAGGACAAACAGAAGTACCATATGCCCACTGCCGGGATTAGGAATAATGGCAAATTTAATACCTCGGTTTAATACCTATTATCACTGAACACCACAAACCTTCCAAAGCTTTGGAACAAAGCTCCCAATTCACCACATTGTTGGTGTCCCTTCCACCCGGTAATCCACCACCACGACTGTCAATCTGGATGAAATAGTTGATTCTGAACTTTGGCTTCAATGAAAATTGTTAATTTCATAATTATGCGAAGATAAAGAAAATTAATCTGACAAAATTTTAATTCTCGGAAAAGGCTTTCACCTTCAGTCGACAGGTTGTATGATCGCAAATGGGTGCTGGCTGATCGGATGTGTCTTAAATGTCATTTAGCAGACATCGCATAAACTTTGTTAATATTTTGTTCAACTAAAACTGAAGAAAAGTCTCAATCATGCACAACACACTGCAATAGCATTGCTAACCGAACACACCTTGTGTTTTATCTTTGACAAACTTAATATTTAGATAAAGTGAATCAACCAAATCCTATAACATTTCAACTCACACTGCAACAACTATAAACAACAAATACATGTTTAACAACTCGGTACTAGAATAGTGTCAATAGGACGAAAGGCGACCAAAATATATAAAAATGATCTAAATTTCCAGCATAAAACAACAACTTGTTGACTTCATTCCCACAATCCAACCCCCACCCACCTTGGAATGCTGGGGTGATACATCATCCAGTATCGTGTCCAACTGTGATTGGACGGTTTGCATATCACCCACGAGGAAGTGACTCTTCCGACCGCATCTCTGTGAAGTGGGTGTTAGTTGGTGTGATACAAACCTTCATTCCCATGTGTCCGCAGTCGAGGCCTCTAGTGGTGACCACTGAGCCACAGGGTGGCAGTATGTTCAATAGAAATAATAAACCAATTCCTTGGGTTGGTTAAAAAAATTAATATTGAACAACAGTGTGGGTACTGGGCAGGGATGTTCATTTAGGAATCAAGATTCCATTCGAATAATAAATGATTCGGAATTGTTTTTGATTCTAAAAATTCTAAATTAAGTGCTCATTGTGAAAAAAAATGAGTTTCATCTATATAATTTTATGCAAAAAGAAATTAACTGTTTTTTTTAGGTGTGATAATAATTATAATTAAAAATTATTACTTTATGAAACATATTATATTTTAATCTTAATCAAATTAGAACAATAAATGCTTTTTGTTTGTTCAGTAAATCTATTTCACAGCGGTTTCGAAATTGTAGATTTAAAATTATTAATTTTAGAATTCAAACTAATTTAAAAGAAAACACCCTTAAGTGTGAGTAAATGGCTTGAAGCTATCTATTCATCTACTGGTTTCTAAAAAAGAGAAATTTCCAAAACCCAGTAAACTAACCTTGATCCACGCCGCGATGGAAGAATATATTTGAAGTCGAACATCGGAATATAATTTCTCGGCCCCAGCGCTAGGAGAGGGATCCCTCCATAGAGTGAGCAAACGAAGGAAAGTTTGGTTCAACATGGTCGAGTGGCGTGTGATATGTGAGCTGCATCTGTGGGTTGGAATGGGGTTAGGGATTAGGGACGACCATTTTCTATTTTTGGGATCCTGGAATGTCCATTAGAGAATTAATGATTCGAATCGGAAATTTTTCAGTATTTTTTGGTTCAAAATATAAGAAATGAAGTGAAACATATAAAGTATGAAACAAAGTTTTACGTAATTTTGAAAAAATCAAACGGATGTTTGCTGGAAGTTATTATCCCTTCCACTAGGTGACAGTATATGAAACTCACTGATTGATCAATGCGTCGAGCAGTTTCAAGCAGCTTGAATGGATCCGACTCAAATACGAACTTCTAACGATCATTTCGCTCGTGAAGCCCTGGTGGAATGGTTTAGTGGGTGAGACAGATGGGCTAAAAAAGGTTTAACATAAAAATTTTATCCTTGAAGCTATTTTTGATTTTATGTTATTTTATCCGAATCGGTCT
The DNA here is from genome assembly GCA_000149265.1 of Ciona savignyi. Classification (NCBI taxonomy): domain Eukaryota; kingdom Metazoa; phylum Chordata; class Ascidiacea; order Phlebobranchia; family Cionidae; genus Ciona; species Ciona savignyi. The sequence goes on along the minus strand of CH002979.1, from coordinate 316,676 downwards.
AACAAAAAAAAAACATAAAAGGAAAAGCGTACCACGCCGTTTTTAAATTGGACCAATTTGAAAAAAATACAAATTAAGAAATAAAGTACAGCGTAGGGTTACCAGTTGCTTTGGTGAGACATTGAGGGTTGATATTACGAGGGTGAAAATCCGATCGAAGGGAATTTCGATGGTCAACGAGACGTCCAGTTGAAGTAAGGAGATCATGCAATCACATAGCGCCACGAACCTGGGGTTAAAGTGCAATTATAGAGATCACTGTCTATAACAGGGAGCAGTACATAACACAACATGGCTACAATCAAGTTGGTAGGTATAGAGCATGATGTTGAACAAGTGATCGGGTTAGATTCCCACCACTTATTTCCACAAACAGCAGCACCTAGTGGTACGATTACCTGCATGTGAGCTGATCGGATCGCTGTGGCTCCTCTGTGGCCACTGGAGGGAAGTGAAGAGACAACGTCAACAGCGCTGGATCCAACAGCTCTGTGGAAGTGTTGTCATAAAGTGGCATCAAATACTTGTTAACTTCATCCGACACAGGACAACTCCCGAATATTATTCACATCATCAAGTCATGTATATATTAAAATAAGATAAATATTTTCCCCAAATGACAGTAACAGAACTTCGTGATTTTAAGAGTCACCCCATGCCGGTTAGGTCTTTATGTGAACATTGCCTGAACCAAGTGAAATAATAGGTTCTGAAGAAACCTTTATAACCATATACACTACAATAGCTCTGCCTATGGGTTGGTGTGGGCTAATCGTGACAATTATTCGTGAACAAATATCATCAACATGATTTCCCACCAAGATACCCGTCCATCCAATCAACACCCACAACATCACCAACCTTCATTGGGATCCTCCTCATATAAAGATGAGAACCCATGATCTAAAGCATCCAGAGCATCTTCCATCTGCTTCACCCACTGCTGACCGTGCCCCCGACCCCCCACCCCACCACCACCCACAACCGCTATTCGACTCCAACATCTGGAATAACACTTTCTGCTTAGACAATTGATACCAAAAGGTTAGGTGGTTAAGAAGCAATGCTAAGTATCTATTCATACCAAACTGCAAAACATTTCAACAGCCTTTGAATCATAATCCGTGTTCATGGCTGATGCGTCATTTCTATCCTAGTGGGTGAGAAAATCATGTTGAAGTATTTAATCATGTTGAAGGCTACCGTCAGATTACCTTGCTTTTACAGTTTAGTTACCAGAGCTAGCCAATTTTTTTTAAATAAAAATAAAACGAGAACAATTAATTCTACATCGGCATATCAACTTGGCACCCATAATGCATTTCAACTAGGGCTGCGAATTAACGGTTAATTTGAAAAATGGTTAACTGATGTAACAATAATCGGTTAACCGTTAACCTATTTTCTTTAGGCTACTGTCAAATCGGCACCGTTTTTGGCAAAGAAAGTTATACGTCGGGCAGCCGTTCGCGGATACATAGCGTTCGCCGAGTAAACAAGCCGCAGATTGTGGCAGCGTTGCCCTTTGTCTTGCCGCGCTGATTACAGATACGAAAATTGGCCCGAATTCAAGATCGCATGTATTTATCACGATTGTGATTATTCCTATCGGTGGTTCGAACTATTTTACTTAAACAAAAAAAATGCATATCCCTTTTGAATAATTACGGAGAAATGCGTAATTACGTAATTTCGATTTGACGTCCGTAACGCAATTTCGATGCCCGTAATTACATAACTGAACGTAATTTCGTAACTACGCTCAGCTCTATGCATAGCATTAAAGCAAACTACAGTTGCCACACAGGTATTTCACGTCATGAAAGCGTGCGTTTTACCAACCAACGAACATATAAGAGTTAAAAAAAAAAGTTGTTAAAAAACGGTTAAATGGTTAAAATTTGACGTGACGGTTAACCATAAAAACGGTTAACCGTGGTTAACCGTTAATTTTTCGCAGCCCTAGTTTCAACAATGGAACTCCACTAACCTCGCCGATCGTTCCCGCAAATCCCCATCGAGACCAAGCAAGGTGGGTGAGAGGGATTTCGTGATTTTCCCCTTGAACTTCCCACAATGTCCGGGGAAGTACCTCATCACCGATTCGAGGGAAATTAAAAACGACTCACTTCTTTGAACACTCGGGGCAGCGTTGAGCAGCTCGTTTAAAACATGGTTGACAGGTCCGGATGATAATTCACGAGAACTTTCTGGACTTTTACTCATTTTCTTGAGGATTTCATCAAAATTCTCGGCCGCCAAACGGGAGAGACTTTCACTGACGTTAACCTGTACCAGGGGATTCCTTGATTAGGTTTTGGACAATTATGTTTTTGTTTGGTTAAGGGTTGTTTTAGTCAGTTATGGTAATGATTGTGTTTCCTCAAATGTTTTTGCAGTATTCAACGAACAGCAATAACTCAGAAGTAGTAATGCGCGTGGTATTCTGACAATTATCCGTGTGATCAGACCCCGTGTGTTTACATATGGATATCCTTGTAAACTGGGATCTGATATACTTGAATTAATTTGTTTTTTGTTGAAATAATCAAATCGACAACAATGTTAAATCAACAGCTGCAAAAGCTGAGATAACAAGAAATATTTCAGCATTAAAGCAATAAGGGTTGTAACAACAAATTATACCGAGGTGGCGGTTGCCAGTGCCAATTGCAGCCACGCGGCTCCATCCTTGACGAGAAGTTGTTCATCACATTGCGCCACGACATTCCTCATCGCTATGAACCCCATGCATCGTGTCGAGCTCACTCTGACCAGTCGGTTCACGGTCGAAACATCTTCTTTCTGGGATAAAATGATGTAATAATAAAAGTTATAATTATAAGATGTAATAAAGTTATAATTTGTGTGTGATAGGATAATCATGTCTATCTGTGTTAATGGGAAAACTAAGGGGATTAACACAGAGGCAATCATCAGATCACCTCGTGCCCACCGTCGGGTTACCGGAGCTATTGCAGTGTGTTGTATATGATAGACACGTTCCTTCAATTTAGTAGAACCCATTAATCCACCGGGTTCAGGCATTGTCCCCTAAGTGCCTTGACAACGATACAACCGACTATCTAACGACCAGCTTGGATCCCAAAACCTTTTAACTCAAAGCCAATTCAACGTATTAAGCCAAACGACTTTGTATGGTGGTTGTCAAAGTACATAATCATGATCTTAATGGTTGGTTCCAGGCTCAAACTAAGGGCACAAATCAATGCAATTTTTAAGCCAAGATTTCGTTGTGACTTGACGCTTACGTTATTTATATATATTTATTCTTTGTTTGTTTGAAAAGAAAACAAGTCGTCAAAATACCACGTGCCCACAGTCGGGAGTTATAGCACTGTATCGTACACTATATAGATATTGCTTTTAGCAATTTAGGTTCAACCCAATGATGGGTTAAAGCAACGAAAGTTACATTGAAACGTGGTAATTCTAGTTGTATACAAACTTACACTTCCCCAGTGATTCTTACAAAGCAATGAAAGCGACGAATGTAAATCAATTCCATCTTTCACGTCTTCCATGGGCGCAGCCATCTTGGATTTGCTCTCTGCTACCGCAAGCTGCAAGAGGGATTTAACTGTCTGCCGTTTTACTATTTATTTCGTCCCTTCGAGCGGCAGTGACACGGTGACATCACGATCTTTCCACTATCGATCCGGCAAGCACATATAACATTTATTAATATTTATATTATGGTAATACTATTTTGGTTATCTGCTGACTGGCGATAACAGTTATAAATCCTCAAACATACGTTTTTTTTTCAGGTATGATAGGATAGGATATTCATGTTTATATCCGTGAATGGTAAACCAAAGGGGTTAACACACGGGCAATCGCCAGATCACCTCGCGCCCACCGTCGGGTTACCGGAGGTCCGGAGCTATTGCAGTGTGTTGTATGTGATAGACACGTTCCTTCAATTTGGTAGAACCCATTAATCCGCTGGGTAATGTATGTTAGGTTCCTTGCCCAAGGACACGACCGACTATCTAGCGACCAGTTTCGAACTTGCAACCTTTCGGTTGAAAGGCGTCGCACCAAACCGCCAGATTGACCGGTCGGTTAAGATGTTGTAGAAAAGTGCAGTGAATTCTTTACCTAAATGTCTCAACGGGCGGGGATGAAAAGGAAACCCGGCCTCCTATAATTAAATGCAAATTTGTATGTCAACTTTACTGCTGACCGGTGTCGGAAATACCTATGCAGCAGCTGTGTTCCAGATTTTCGCTCATATACTCACCTCACCAACCCCACCACGTGTTCAAACCATCAAAATTGCTACCATACACACAGCAGTATCTACGAAAACCTCGTTGGGGACTGGTAACAGAATTTGTTCTTTTAGGCACTGGAAATATGTATGAACTCAACGCAAATAAATAGGCATCACGCCAGAGGTGGACAACAACAAAATCCAAACTGTCCAGAAAAAATGACGTCATTTTTACGCCGCAAATTATTAATGACCAACCGTGGCCAATCGCATTGTAGCAAACGGGGAATCCCCGGTATTAGAACACAATATTTGAAACACACAACAAGCATTGAAAGCTCCGATATATTGCCGATTCACATTGAGAAACATAGGAGTGGAAACAAGTGCGTTATATTCTCATATTAACAATGGGGAGTGTGTTGAGGGCGAAGTAACAGCCCCGGGGAGGATGTGACGTGTTAGGCAACAGCGGAAGTGACGACTCTAGCGGCTTCAGCGTCGGAACTCCGCACAGTGAGTTGCATTGTGACGCCATCTTTGAGCACGAGTTTAGCGCGTGCTAACACGTCATGCCCCCCTCTATACACCCCAGCAAGGAACAATGAGTGCGAGGACTTCCCATCCGGTACTTTGTCCGACCTCTCACATGCTTGCATACCCAGGTACTTGATGATGTCACGCACAGCGTCTGTGGAGGTGGGAGGTTCATTAACTTGATTGCTACAGTATCGTACGCGGCAACCGTCGCGTAATCGTTGCATTAAAAGCACCGTCATACGCCACGTCAGACAATACGTTGAACGCTACATTAAACGTCACGTCAAACGATACGTTAAACGCTACATTAAACGTAACGTCAAATGATACGTTAAAAGTCACGTCAAATGCTGCGTCAAACAATGCGTTTAAACGCTAAACACGTACGACGTCTTAAAACCACTAATGCGCCTGGATAGCTAGGCTAAAGAACTCCGTACTTCGGTATAGAGGATAACGTACGTGGATTCCACGTAAAAATCCTTCCTTAATGGGACATTTATTCCGCACAAACACCGTCCTATTATCAATCTGCAACGCAATACAACGCACCTTGCAATGTGTTCAAGCTCGACAGCGCGTATGTGTCCTCGAGTTCATTCCCATCTCCCAACTCATCCCATGAAGAACCGAAGTTCGATTTGATGACTTTCTGTACGTGGTCCGCTACTACGATGTCCAAGTCCTCAAGCTGGGGTGGGGGGAGGTTAGTGGGTGTTTGGGATAAAATATAGGTGAAAAGTGGGTAAAGTGGGTGTTTGGGGTTGTTTGGAGTAAATAGGCGGGTCGGGGGTTAAGTGGGTAAAAGTTTTGTTGGGTTATAATGAGCAGGGGTTATGTGGATAATGGGGCAGTGGTTTATAAAACGAGAGTTGGTACTCACCACATACTCATCATCGTAGCCATCATCATCTGCCTCCCCAGTGTTCGGATCGCAATCCTTCACTCTGAACTTCATGACGCATGAGAGAGTGGTCGTGACCTCATCACCCTCGGGGATCGCCACGCACGCATACGCCACGCCGGGCTGGTTGTACGGGAGAGAGGGGCACGGCACGTACGCGATCACCTCGAATGCATCGCTCTGTTCCACTTGCACCGTCACGTCCTCCAATACTTGGTCGTTCAGCGTGTTCGTGCAATCGAACTGGAACAATGGAACAAATGATGAAATATTGGATATAAAATCAAGAAAAAACGTGCCACCAACCGCGGTAACATTTTCGGTAAACAAGCATCAATTTGTCGTAGGATTACGCACAGCAAACATACAGGAAGATCAAATGCACAATTAGGAACGGGACATATTGATTTAAATAATACTATCTTGTACAATAGGGGATATGCTGGTTAAAGTTTGGTGATTTTATTTTGCGAGTCAATTGATTGATCCGGACAGTAAGTGGGGGGTAGATTTGGGGCGCATGGATGCTAATTCTCCTGGGGGAATTCCCTTCAGGTTACCCAATAAAGTGCACATGAGTACATCCTGAGAATCCACTATTAAACAAAAACCCCGATTAAAGCAACATGACCTTGAAAACATCCTTCTGGGGGTTTCCCTACAGATTACTGATAAAGAGTGGATTTAGCCAATCTGGGGGAATCCCCTCCCACCCACAACCCCAGGTACCTGCAACACAAGGTGATGGGGGAAGGTGTGTTTGGTGCATTTGACCACGTATTCCGTCTCCGATTCCGTCAACTCCACTGCCTCCGACGATTTGAAGAGGTTGCCCAACACCCCGAACTCTGGGATCCTTGATAGTTGCTCTGGGGGGGGGGGGTAAAAGGGGGTTATCGACCATCCATATGTGACACACAACGGGGGGGGGGGTTACCTGCGTAAATCTCCTGCTTCGAGGCAGTTGGTTGCTCCTTTGTTTTCCGGGAGGTGAGAACTGGAATAAAGGGGGGTTCGATGGTTAGTATGCTGGATGGGGGGGGGCTTTGAGGAAATATAAAGATGAAGAGGACATTGTCACAACGCCTTATCGTTCATAGTGGACATTAATGTGTGAAATGTGTCACAGCACATTGAAGCATAACACATGTAAACAAAGTCCAATGTGATGGCTCAATATTATTGAAAGCGGACACAGATGGAGAAAGACACAAGGAGGACAAAGAAAAAGGATGACATGTATGGATATCCACCTGAATCGAGCTTGGGTTCGGCATCAGGGATGGCCATAAGAGGAACCGACTTCAAGTTGAACTTCTCATCGCTTGGTTCCAACAAGTATTGTTGCAGACATCGTTCCAATGCAGGGACCGATACCGCTAGTCCTGTGTGTGAGGGGAGGGGGGTGGTGGGTGGTTCATTGGGTTAATATCATGGGCGACATACTTACAATCCTTCTTTTTTAATTAAAGAATCAACTTTTAAATTACACGTTTTAAAAATATCTTTTTATTGTCAGCATATAGCCACTTATTCCACTAAAAAGGATAGGATAGAATATTCATCTTTATCCCCGTGAATGGGAAAACCAAGGGGGTTAACACACGGGCAATCGTCAGATCACCTCGCGCCCATTGTCGGGTTACCAGAGCTATTGTAGTGTGTTGTATATGATAGAAACGTTCCTTCAATTTGGTAGAACCCATTAATCTGCTAGGTTCAGGCAATGTCCGTAAAGTGCCTCGCCCAAAAAATAAAAAAAATTTACGCATTTGCTTTTAAGCAAGCACTGGAGCCCAATAACCCGTTTAACTCAACACTTGAACCCACCGTTGAGTATGTACGCTGAGTTGAGCGCCTTCTGCTGTTGTTGCAGAGTGTGGAAGTAAAAGGTTGCTCGGTCTCTCACCTCGTCATCTTCATCCATCATGGAGCGCGAGAGGAGGGAGAGGATGCTCTCCCGGAGATCGTCGCACTGCGCTCCGAACCGTGCCAGGGCTGATACCGCGGCTGGGGGGGGGTCGATGATTGGTATGTGGGGTGGTAGGATACGATATTCATGTTTATTAGCTTTGACTTGGTCAGATCACCTTGTACGCAAATAGTGTACATGATTCAGGGGGTTAACACACGGGAAATTGTCAGATCACCTCGCGCCCATCGTCGGGTTAACGGAGCTATTGCAGTGTGTTGTATATGATAGACGTGTTCCTTCAATTTGGTAGAACCCATTAAACCGCTGGTTCATGCAATGTGCTTAAAGTGCCTTGCCCAAGGGCACAACGAAATAGCTAGCGACCAGCAATATTTGGCCAATCAAGCTATCCAACCGAGGATAGCATCAGTAGATTGTAACATGAAACAATTGACATTCATAACTTGAGCTCTTTATTTATTAAGAATTGAGCAACTAGTAAATTATCTGATGTGATTATCGGACAAAATAAAATATATATTACTAGCAAAAGCAACCAGGGGACAAAGGGGACTTTCAATATAATAGACTTTTAATAACAGATTTTTACTCGGATTTTTCAACCCCCCTGGGGAATACATTTACAATGGGGAGTGTGATGAGTGGGTGAAGAACTGAAATCAAATCGATTACCCAAGCAACCATAAGCACAACCCCACACAACATAGCATATGGCATCTATACAAGCTTGTACATACCAGCGCGTACTGCTTCATTCTCCAGTATAACTCGGTTGTATATGAAGCGAATATATTTCGATGGGTTGGGTGTCTTGGGGCCTTCCCTTCCCAACAGGTGGATTATCTTGGTGGCGAGCACTGTGTGTTCACAATCCTGTGGGTGTCATGTTATATGATGTCACAATCGGGTATACTAGGTGTGATGTCATAATCTTGAGTGTGATGTCATAATCGGTGATAAACAAAGTTGACTACAAAGAAACAACACAGCCATAGCAACCAATTGCTTAATTAAGGGGTCCCAGTAGCGTGAGAACAACACCCTCGCCTTCTAAAATAAATTCTTCCTCAAAATTTTCTAATCATAATAATTTAAAGTCTTACAATGAACCATTATAAACTTTCCCGGCATATTTTACCAAAGTTTTGCACCCCTGGTAAAAACATCAAGTTTACACCTATGGCTGTGGAAAAGGAGCGCATCGCACCATAGATAGATAAGTGAAGGTATATTTAAATGATTGATATCAGCAACTCTTCAGGCAGTTACAACTTCAGAATAGCAAGCATGGGCGCTTGTACCACAAGATGCTTCTCACCTCAATAAACTCACAAAGATGAGCGAGACCGCTCTCCTTGGACTCTGCTGAATCCTCCAGGATGGAGATGATGCATTCGACGATCGCTTTCTTGTATTCGAACCCTCCCTGTGGGGGTTGGGGGTTGGGGGTTGATGTTAGCAATGTGGGGGTATGACCACTGTGTGTCAAGTATGGCCTCTTTTGTGCTCATATGCTAGCTGCCGACACCAGTGCTACTTAACATGGTGGTCTACACTAAAGTTCATTACCTCGGCTCGTAACATAGATGCCAAATATGACATCATAACTGAGTGTTGCCGTGGATACTTCTGGCACAGCGCTGATATGGCTCGTACAACGACCACTTTGAACTCGTCTGATATCTCCGACATGAACGACGATATTTGTTTCATCAGGCGATCAACACTGCTCTCACTTCCCGTCTGGAAACACGAGACACTGGTGTTAAGGATAGGTTGCACATGAAAAATGAGCGGGTTAGAAAAGTTTATCATTTTCCAGCATTAAAAAAATTGTTGAGGAGCTTTTGGCATTTATACACCGGGTATATTGGTTAACTTTAAATGTTATGTTACCTTGAGCAATGTAGTGATAGCCAGGGTAGCGATACTCCGGTTGACATCAGTGATCAGGTTTTCCAAGTCTAAGTTGCACGCTGTCACCGCCGATGGGTGTTTCATTGCCACCTGGGATTATAACGGTGGGTCAGAGTTGGTAGTTTTGGTGTTTAACACAATCCACAAGAGACAAATAAAATTAAATAATTTAAGATTAAATTGACAATGATTAGCACTTAGTGAGGTACATACTGAAAGCACCAACACCAACAGAGAAAACAGAGCAAAGCAGAAATTATTATTCCACCTTGCCAAGAAGACATATATGGGATTTGGAAAGATTTGCCTGAACTCGAAATGTTGTTTTGCTTAAGGCTGTATAGTCTTGTATTACCAGAATTGAACAGTTAGTTGATCAAGAAATTATTAATCACTTGAATGCATATCATCTGCTGTTAATATAAGCAACCAGAACTAAAAATCACTTGCAAAAGTCAGTTCTCATAATATGTAGCGATAGTTAAACAGCAAAGGAAGATGGTTAATTGGGGAATTACCTTGTTAAGTGTACGAACACCTGCGTATTGAACGAAGGTTTGGGTGAGCTGAGGAATAGCTGAAGCACTGTGGGAGGAAGGAGTTAGTACCGCGTATATGTCATGCACATAAAGCACATCGTGCACATCGTGCACATCATGCACATCATACACATCATACACATCATACACATCAAGCACATCATGCACACATACGCCCTGGTAAACCTTGCTCAAGGTCTTGACCCCAGCAAACCTCATTGAAGGTTGAGCAGATGATATAAACTGCTGGAGGACTGGGAAAGATAGATTATTCCTTGTATGTTTTTTATTGCATAAGGAAATTAACCAACACCTCGCTCAGCCCACGCCTGGTTCAGTCTATGATTTTTGCAAGCCTAAAATATTTACACTGTTTAATATACTGGGCATTGTTTATTATCACCCTTGTTCTGTCACAAGTGTGAGAATAATTCCCAGTATAGACACTTCTGGTGATAAAAATCATAGTATAGACAGAACTTGATTTTAGCGTAAGGTAGCATGAAAACACGGTATTCCTCGGTGACTCTTTGCCAAGTTGGTATCAAACCACCATGCAAACAACTAGATTGCTCCGAACTTAAATAACCAACCAGAAACAGCTGGAGCGAGTTCCCGTGCTGAGCAGTTGGGCATATTCACGATGGCAGACGCTGCTTCATAAATCACCAACTCGTGTTTGTTCCTCAGACAACTCTCAATGAAGTTAAAGAGAGGGCTGTCGCGACTATGATGATAATGAAGGTCATTGTACGAATCAGTTTGAGGTTGAAGTTATTTTAGAATCAATAATATCAATTCTAAAAGTTCAGACCACTATGAAATAGACAGAACAATCAAAAATAATTTTCGAACTAATTTAATTTAGAAAAATTGAATTTACCAATTTTGAACAGAAAATAAAATAAAATGCATTTTGTTCAAATATGATTTTAAAATTCAACTAATTCTGAAATTATAGACAAATAAAAAAAATTACAAATCATAGGATAGGATATTCATCCTTATCCACTTGAATGGAAAAACCAAGGGGGTTAACACACAGGCAATCGTCAAATCACCTAGCGCCCACCCTTGGGTTACCATAGCTTGTAGTGTGTTGTGTATGATATAGACATTCCTTTTTTATGATATAGACATCCAATTTAGTAAAACCATTAATCCACTGGGTTCAGGCAATGCCTGTTAAGTGCCTTGCCCAAAGACACAACCGACTAGCTAGCGACCAGTTTCGACCCTTAAACCTTTCGGTTGAAAGGTGTCGCACTAAACTACCAGACTAACCGGCCGGACGAATTTTCTATTCTGATCGAATTTTAATCTTGTTTCTAGAATGGACAACCCTCAATTGGTTGGATAGCAGGACACAACTCACCCTGAGTCATCTTCCTCCAGCAGTTTGCTGGCGATGCGAATGAGCATGCAATATGCGAATGGAGATTTCATTCCGGATTTCATGAACTTGGTTACCATCTTCGAAGTGGCCAAGCGGTCCTTCTTGCGCAGGTGGTACAGAAGGCCCAGCGCGTGGTACTGTGGTGGACATGGGTTATAGGGTGTCAATGGGGGCAAAAAGGTGTCAAAGGTTTTGATTTGAGACAACAGGACAACATAAGGTTTTGATTTGAGACAACAGGGACCATATGGGGTCTCAGCGGAGCAATATGGGATCATAAGGGGCCACTCGGGTCACATACTGGTCACTGGGGTCACATGTGCAACATGACGCACAGGGAAGGTTGGTACTAATGCTCACCTGCACCATGATGCTGTCGTTGGAACAAGATTCCTGGACCTCGTTCACCCAGCGTTTCACCACGTCAAACGCTTGCTTCGTCAGGTGCAGGGATGACACTAGGGCGGCGCTAGACACAGAGTGAACCTGGATGTATTAATACATGTGGGTCACACATGAAATGCAAGAAAACAAGTGCGGCATCCCTAACTGAGTAAATCTAGATGCATTTACTGCATATAGCTAGGGATGCACAATATAGAATTTCGAATCTTTGAGATTCGAATCTCTTGGGATTCGAATCTTTACAAGCAATTTAATAAGAATAGTTAGGATTCGAAATTATAAACGTAAAATCCGGCCCGTTGGTCTAACGGTTAAGTGCGTCGCCTTTCAGTCGAAAGGTTGCAGGTGCGAAACTGGTCGTTAGCTAGTAGGTTGTGTCCTTGGGCAAGGCACTTTACGGACATTGCCTGAACCCAGCGGATTAATGGGTTCTACCAAATTGAAGGAACGTGTCTATCATATACAACACACTGCAATAGCTCCGGTAACCCGACGATGGGCGCAAGGTGATCTGACGATTGTCCGTGTGTTAACCCCCTTGGTTTTCCCATTCACGGGGATAAAGATGAATATCCTATCCCTAATCACGGCTGCGATCCATCGCGCAAGAACACGCGTGATGCTGATTATGCAGACGTCAGCAAATCGTTTCAGCAAGCGTGCGACATTGGATAACTATGATAAGAAACTTTTGGTGAATCGTCATTGAAGTAAATTCGAAATCTCAAAATTGTGAAATGGCTTCTTCATTCGTATGTAATACCCGTAAATGCGTTTC
>CH002979.1:277199-289021 GCA_000149265.1 Ciona savignyi | reverse complement strand
TATGCACACAACAACTCCTACATACATACACATATGAGCACATAAGCACATAGTGGCTTAAGTTTGGGGGTGCGTGTGCATGTAAATACACACACCAACAAATGCACAAATACACACGCACTTAGGTACACACAAATACATGAACGCATGCGCTTACACACACAATGCTCATGCACATGCACAAATACCAGCGCACAACACACACAAACGCACATACACACACTCGCACACACATGCATGTGTGCAAACATACACATAAACATATACACACACAACATGCAAAAGCACAGATGCACACCCACACACACGCACACACAAACCTCCACTTCAACAGCTGCTTCGCCATCGTTGCACGGAGACGCCTCATCAGCCAACACGAAGTCATAGGGAACCAGATAATTGTGCAGATTGATCGGTTTCACCACTGGTGTGTTGTCCTCACGTAACGTCGGGTCTTCGTAGATGTCCGATTCTACATGGGATGGGCAATTATGAGGGAGATCTAGTGTGTGCGGATGATATTGTTGAAAGCTGAATGTTGCAATGAAATGGGAGATTCACTACTGGGGTGGATTACTACACATGTGCTTGCTGTGATTTGATCCACAGTACTTTATGTGTAGAATTTGATAATATATTTATTCCATAAGCATATTGCATACTTATTTAATTAAAATACACTAAATAGAGTATTTGATGATAACCCATGTATAATTACACCCTTTTCCCATTCATGGGTATAAAACCATGAATAGGGATGATGGCTAGTTGGTTGTGTCCTTGGGCAAGACACTTAATGGACATTGCCTAAACCCAGCGGATTAATGGGTACTACCAAATTAAAGAAACATGTGAATCATACACAACACACTGCAATAACTCTGGTAACCCATTGTTGGGCGCGAGGTGATTTGACTTTCCCCGTGTGTTTCCGTCTGTTTCTCCTTGCGATTTCCCAAGGGATACCCCCCCCCCCCCTACCACAATCCATTAGTTGTGAGGTGTTAGATGAAGCAGGGCATGCGGTGCGTGATAAATGTGATTGATCGATTCGGAACAAATGATTCTTCCATCCGATAATGAGATCGTTCCGGACGTTGAGAAATGAAGAGGAGGAGAGAGATTCATCAAGTGATATCTCGTGGAGCAGTGAGTGGTCATGCAAGCTCCACACTTTGATCAACCCATCTATGCTGGGTGGTGGTGGGTGGTGGAATCATGAGGAATTATGGTCATGCAAGGAGTATGTAGTGATATAGGGGAGTCTAGTAGTGATACAGACAAGGGACAATGCACACAAACGACCAATGGAACATTTACTTTAAATCGTCAATTTAATTTTCATGAAACTAAACAGGTATTTGGACATGTAATGTTAACCATGCATCCACCAAAAAAACAACCATGCAGTAACGATGTACCAAGCAAGCACCAATCAAAAACCAACCCAACAACAAACAACCATAAACCTACCATTCACCAACTATTAACCAAAAAGACACCATCAATTGACGAATCATAAATTTACCATAAAACAACCATGCAGCAACAATAAACCAGCCATGCTATACATGCACCTATGAACCATGCACAGACCATTTAACATGCATCAATTTTATCTAAAATTATAAATAGATGAATTGGTGATTTTGTGAGGTGATGAAATTAAAGTATAAGTATCATGTTCATGCAGCTAATCAACCTGCTAGAGATGAATATGCTGGAATTCATAGATATCTCCACATTGGTGACCCTCTGGTTGTGTGGGGGGGAGAGTTGGGTAATGTCGTCACATGATGCTTGCTTCCCTAGATTCAATTAAAGACTTATTACATGGAGTTTAGGTTTATCATAGGGGATGGGGAGTGACAGTGGGTTATGTACATTGAAACTGTAAATAGAAAAACGCAAGGGGCGTTTCCACACTAGTAATGGTCAGATTACACTGAGCCCACTGTTAGGGTACTGAATCTATTGCAGCGAGTTGTATTATTAAGAGGTTCTTTTAATTATGGTAGAACCCATTAATCCACTTGATTCACTAGGTCCGGAAAATATATCTGCCTTACCCGAGGAAACAAAAACAATTTAAGTCTGCAACCCTTTGGCTAAATGACGACACCATAAAGCCTCTCTGCCCAACCAAAGATATAAGGAACACCTAGTGGTTGCAATGATAATGACGAAACCTCACCTCGAATAGTGGTCAACATGACCCCACCATTGTTGTACCCGGATAACAAATACTCATCGTGCAGTTTATATACCGTGAGGTCATGTGACATGTCTGTTGCCCACATTTTATCCAACGTTGGTAAGCTCCAGATCTGGGTGGAAATCAATAATTTGTATAAATAATCAAAAACTTAATATTCCAATTTCTGGTCCATAAGAGTCTTGGTTTTTAGTTTACTTTATTCATTTTTTGCTACAGTATTAAAAACCGCCAACAAATTAAATCAGGGCATAGAAAAAGAAGGCAAAATGAACAGTCGTTAAAACATGTCATTTAAAAAAAGATATAATTTAATAAATATGGCGGATGTGGCTGCCAAACCTAAGTGGAAAAACAATAATGTGCAAACAAAAATTAATTAGGAACAATCGATATAGAGCCCTGAAGAATAGTGTGTGGTAAAGTAAAACTTTACAACATAACCGCAATTTATTTGCATGTTATCACATGTATTTTACCCGATAACAAGCAAGTTGATAAAACAGACGTTACCTGCAAAGAATCTCCACACTTAGTAATAATCCGTCCACCAGCTTGCGCTAGAGAGTGCACCGAACCTTTATTGATGGACATCTCAAAGTAACGACGTCCAACAAGTTGGTCGACGAAGATCAACTTTCCATCTGAAGTTCCCATCACCAGGAGATGTCTGGGTGGACATGGTGGACATGGTGGATATGGTGGATATGGTGGTTATGGGGTCAAAACCAGCCGGTGGCTTGGTGGTTGTGTCATTGGAAGAAGTTGTGTCATTGGAAGAAGTTGTGTCATTGGAAGAATTTAGCGGACATTGCCTTGACCCAGAGGATTAAAGGGTTATAAATTTAACCAAAATATAAATAAACATCTTATATTCTGAAGAGTGCCTGGGTAATAATATCCCTAAGACATTTTTTCATTTACAGGGATAAAGTGTGAACATTCTATCCTACTTAAATCCTGTAATTCTGAATGTGGCAGATGTTGTGGTTAAAGTACCCTCTACCACTGCTATTGAGGTTAAAATGATTTTGAAGTTTAGGTTTCTCGACCACAACTTTTTTGTAGGTTAAAGCCCACCCAACCACCAGTATGGAGGGTAAAGTTACCTGGATTTGGCGCAGCACAAGCCATGTTGGGCTTGGTAACATACGCCCTCTGGTGAGTAAACAACCGCGATGCAATTGCACCCTGGTCCTTCGGGGCCAACGTGGGATGGGGGTTGTTTGGTGGGTGGGGCCTCACAGTGGTTGTGGGGTTCATGGGGATTCCCCGGACTGGTTATGGGGTTTGACTTGTGCATATCTGCAATTTTCCATTCGTACAATCTGTGGAGAAATAAACAAAGGGTCGATTAAGAGTATGTTATAGAACATGCATGTAGCTGGCATGTTTTAACCACTCTTTTGTAGTTTTCTTCTGTCTATTTCAATTTATTAACACTTTTATTAAATTTATTGAAAAATAATTTAATAGTTTTTTTTATTACCATTATGAAAGAGCAAAAAATAAAATAAACTAAAAAAACAAAGCAGTCGAAAACAAAATAAAACAAAAACATGCGAATACAATATCCTTAACATATACGTCATTCGAACTGTGTGTCGACTACACACCTGCAAGCAGGGTCTGTCCTTCCAGTATAGACCCACACGCAATGGTGAGATACCAGCATGTAGAAGAGGTTGTTGTGTCGTGTGTACGCCACACCCAACAATGTGCTCAGCAGGGACACGATGGGCGCAGGAAGGACGGTGCACACCGCGCTCGATGCGCGGCGTTGTTGTTTGAACAATCGAACGCTTCCTGGAGGGTGGATATTTATATCTTATTCCCGTGGATAAACATGGATGGTTCTCACACAGACAATCGTCAGATTACCTTTCGCCGACCATTGGTTTTTTATGGATGAGATATTTATTCACTTTAAGTACAGCCCATTAATCACTCGGTTCAGGGGATTTCGCTAAATGCTTTTTTCATAGACACAACATACAGATAGATTTGACATGATTAAGGCACTTAGTCGATATCTTCCAGACCCAGCGGATTGATTGGTTCTACCAAACTAAAGTGGCGTCTCAATCATACACAACATGGTGCAATATCTCTGGTAACCCAACGGTGGGCCCATTCACCAGGATAAAACATAGAATATTCTCTCAAAATTATAAACCAACCATCCTCCCCTATGGCCATCAGTCGAGTTGATTTATCGTCGCTTCCCACCAGTTCCAACCGATTGACCCTGCATCTGGTGTGTCCCCAATACTCGGCCACCTCATTGTACCTCAACACAACCAACTGTGACATCATAGAGTGGTTATAGAGGGTAAGGGTAATCAAAAAGGTTACAGGTCCCACAAGTAGCTTGGTGGGTAAGTGCGTCACATTTCAGCCAAAAGGTTGTGGAATCAAAACTAGTTGATAGCTGGTAGGTTGTCTTTTTGAGCAAGGCATTTAGTGGACATTTTTCCACTGAACCCTGTTGTTTAATGGGATGAACATATTCAACACGTTTTTGCCAGTACGATAATGCTCCTTTACTTTTCCCATCCATGGGGATAAACATGAATATCTTAATATGGAAGTTATTCGTTGTGTCTGATTTTACACAACATGAAGACAGACCCAACAGCGTGAAGTAGACATAATTGCCCATGGAAGAACGCCCCTTGCCCTTCCCATTTATGGGAATAAAACATAAAAAATCTTGATAGTGTTAGTGGAGCATCTGCATAAGGGTGTTCCCCCATATAGAACCCAAGTGCCATCATAATAAATTATTCATCAATACATAGTAGCGCGCAGGCTATAGTCAGTTACAATATACTGTGGCCGACAAAATAGGTTCCATGACAACTGAACCCCTTCTTATAACTGACTATACTTCTTATAAAATACAACAACTCGACTGTGAACATAAGGTATTACGACTATAATGTAATAACAACAATTAACAACAGTCTCCCAAGGATCACCTGTTTATGATTAGCGCACCAGACATGCCCCGCAGTTGTGACCCCCATCCATGATATCCCAGCGTGGAATACATTGTATGAATGAAGGAGGTCCATCATATCAAGCGACCACACCCTCACGCTTCCATCCATCGATCCACTCATCACAACTCCACTCCATGCGTCAGGCACCAGGACGCTGGGATGGTTGGGATGATATTGGGAAGTTAGATGTTAGATAGGATATTCATGTTTATCCCCGTGAATGGGAAAACCAAGGGGGTTAACACACGGGCAATCGTCAGATCACCTTGCGCCCATCGTCGGGTTACCGGAGCTATTGCAGTGTGTTGTGTATGATTCACATGTTCCTTCAATTTTGTTACAATCCATTAATCCATGTCTGTAAAGTGCCTTAATCATAGACACAAATGACGACCAGTTTCGTACTTGCAATACTTTAGTGTAAAGGTGACCAAGCTGTTCGGCCAAACTAATTATTTTTGTAAACGATTGATTCTGGTTTATTTTGTTACAAAACTAGGCTGTTATTGCAATTGAAATGCCATTTTATTTCAGACTGCTAATTGCCTTGCCCAAGAAGCAAGAACACAACTGATTAGCCAGCAACCAGTTTCGAACCTGCAATCCTTTGCCTGACTGAAAGGCAACATTTTGGTAAAATATTTATATCGATTTATATGACTACAATGAACTTACCATGACACTGGTTTGACGTGGCCACGGAAGGTATGAATGTGACCCCCGTTTGACCCCCACACTTTGACCTGCGCGTCGGCTCCCCCAGTGACCAACAATCGGGACACAGCCGAATATCCGGCGCACGTTAGCGAGCTCCCGTGCGCACTGCCGAGTACAAGGAGAATTATGTGGTGAATCGGACGGGAAATCCTTAATGACATTTATACGAAAAATTATTTCAGTTTATTTTTTTCTGTTTTTTAAAATAACAAACACTTAAAACATAGAAAAAGGTGAGGAAAACAGAAAATTGGCGGTCATTACAACTTATGGGAAAAAATAAAATTTAAATAATTTAAGAAAATATATCGACGCTGCCATAAAACCCACTACTTATTTTAGTTTAGTTTTTTAATTATTTATTACATTTAAAGAAGGATTGCACAGTTATACTAAGTTAATGAGGCAGGAAATGGTAAACTACAATAAGTAAAACAAGACAGTGAATATACATGGTATAATGGAGAAAACGTGGACCTATGTAGACAGGTCATTATATCTGGCATTGGAGTATTAGTAGAAGTATAATAGAAATAATAGAACAAGGTTGGGTTGGTACAAAACTTACTTTTTAATAGTAAACAGGTGTTTCAATTCACTGGCCGAATACGCGAACAAATCGTTCTCGGAGCAAAAGTAAAGTTGTTGGAGTCGATTGATCAATCTCACCGTCGTGCACCACAATCCTCCCACATGAGGGCGTTGGAGCTTCTCCACCAAACTGAAGAAAACGGGAATTTTTGTTTCGCTGTTTTGTGATGATAGAATGGTAAGTTAGTTTAAGCAGTGAAACATTGGTGGGAATTTTACTTGAGTTGTTTTTTCGATGGTGGTGCTGGGAAAATAATGACCATGCACATGCGTACTCTGTATGTCTTATGTACTCATGCATTTTGTGTGTGCTATATGTGCCCCAAGTGCTGTATGTGGTTCCTGTGCTTTGAGTAGGCCTATTACAATTCACACACTTCAAACTTTTCACACTACATGCTTTAATGTTGCAATAAACTCAAATTCTCTCTATCAAAATCCTCATATTTACCTGTAGTTGGCCATGGGTTTGATTTGATCGTATGTTGCGCCTTCAACATGCTGGTACTTCCATATCGTTGTGCCAGCCATGCCAGTGGTGATCAATTCATCTGTGGTGGGGTTGAATAATATATGTAGGATGGATCGCATGTGGGGGTTCCCCGTTTTGCAGGTGGGGATGAAGTCTTTGCTGTAAACCTGAGTTAAACATGTTGTCATTGTGGCCTGGGTGAAATCACAGTTCCCTGAACAAGCAATTATTTAACTTTATTTACTTTGCAATTTTATTGCAATTGAAATCACAGTTTGTGTCTCTGAAGGAGCAATTATTCAAATTGATTTACTTTGCAATTTTAATGAGTAGTTCTGATTATTAAGTTTGGCAGTCATGTCAAGCTATAAAATAATTTAATAACCAATGTTATTGATGTTTTTATGTGTCAACTTAATCTGTTTTTTAACTACAATAATGAAAATCATTTAGTATCAAGGAAATAAATAGGTAAAACTGCTCCAACCCAGTGATATTCTATGATAATGCAACAATTAATACTATTATGCAGTACACAATTAAAAGTTTTAAGTAAAAATTTTATTTTTTAATCTCGCATTTATATACAATCTTACATTAGGACCCTATTGGTACAATATACAAAATGAATGCTGTTGCTAAAGTGAATTAATAAAAGTAACATTTTACATATATTAAAATGAAAATTACATTATTTTTAGGTACCTGAAGTGAAAAATCACTGCACACGGCAAAATAATTGTTGTGTTTCTCGCAAAAGATGATTTGCTTGAGCAGTTTGTTGTGGTACTTGGGGTAAGTGAGCTCTTGGTGGGTGGTGTGGGAACCTGGAGCCCAGGATGTTGCTCCTCGTGTGTCCAGCAGTATAAACCTGTGGTGGGAAGATATTGGATGCTTGTGGGGGAAGCTTGAAGAGGGGAAAGAGGAAAGGAGGGAAACTGCTGACTAATATGAAGATTAGAATGTTAGTGTTAGTGTGAGGGCTGTGGTTACAGTTATGGTTAATCCTTTGGTTGAGGTTGGGGAACGGTTAGAATTAGTAAGTGTGGGAATACCCAAGGGGACGTTATCACACCGGCAATTATTAGATTATCCCAACCACCATCAGGTTACCAGAATTTTTGCAGTTGTGATTAAAATGTTACCAATATTTTAGTAGAACCCATTTATTCACTGGGATAAAGCGATGTCCCCTATGTTCCAAAGGACACACCTAACTAGCCAGAAACAGGTTTCATTCCTACCTTTTCACAGCCTGCAGACCACCAACGTTTTTACTAATTAAGATATCCATCTGGAACTGGTAGTTTACACTGGATTAAGATTTATACTGTAGGACTACTAAAGCGGTGTTAAAGCTTTAAAAGTATTTTAAAATAATAAAAATATGTTTACGAAATTCATTTGCAATCTAGTTATTTACCACGTAGTAAGTTTTCGTCACTTACTTATGCGTTCTTGAGTTGTACATTACTTCCATTATTTCAGTAAGTTTACCACGATGTTCATATTTATTCATCAGGTTGAAACCGAACTTAGAAACGGTACAAGCTGCGAAGTCTTCGTCTCCCCCATGCATTGCAATAGTTTTGTGAGTTAGCAAAGCATGGGAAACCCAGGTGGCCCTATTTTTTTGAAACCGCTCGATTTTGTAAGGTGCATCCAGGGGCAATTCCCTGTTTAGAGGGCAGTTTCCATGGGAATATGCGTTTGAGGGGTGGCAAGACTTTATCGGAAAATGTATACAACACCAAAAATAAATAAAACTGGGAAAAAAATTAAATGAAAACAAAAGATGGTCAAACATTTTAATCGGCCCTGTCAATGGCCGTTTTAATCGGCCTTGTCAAGATGGTGTATGAAAAATAGTGTTAATTTCCACAACAATTTTTTCGGAAAACGTAATGAAACACCTTGCACTTAAAATATTACACTTGCCCCCACTATTTATTGCATCGGCTTATTACCTAAATACCTGACAGGATTAAGAAATGTTAGAAATATTAACCGAATAGGCTAGTGCTTAGCCTTTTCGCCGAAATGTTGTAGATTCAAAACTGGTCGCTGACTTCTCAGTTGTGTCTTTAGCAAGGCACTTAGCGGATATTGCCAGAACCCAGTGTATTAATGGGTTCTACCACATTAAAGGAACGTCGCATTCATACACAACACACTGTAATAACTCCGGTGACCTGACGATGGCACGAGGTAATGTGACGATTGCCCGTGTGTTAACACCCCTTGCGTTTACCAAATTGATTGTGATAAACCACGAATATCCTATCATTTCTTGTATACGAAAGGTAAATGAAACTGTAAAGCGGTTTAGTCAAATCGAATTTCTTTCTGGTTAAAGATAATTATGGGATGTACGCATTTTTTGTTCGTATTCAGTTTCTTTAGGTAATTATTTTAG
Organism: Ciona savignyi; assembly: GCA_000149265.1. Lineage (NCBI taxonomy): Eukaryota > Metazoa > Chordata > Ascidiacea > Phlebobranchia > Cionidae > Ciona > Ciona savignyi. The sequence goes on along the minus strand of CH002979.1, from coordinate 279,605 downwards.
ACCTTTATACAGGAAGTCTTTGGTTCGGGGACAATAGCCAGTTTACGCAGAGGAAGGGATTTGACAGGAGTTAAGGGGAACAGCCGTGCGCCCATTAATCGCCCATTACAACAATGTTAACATAACTTAATATATTGTGCAAAATATTGTATAAACAGCAAATGTCACTAGCCTACATACCTGAGTTTTGAGTATTTATGATTGTTTAGGCATATTCTACTTGTGGGGATTTCTTAGATAACGATGATAATGCCTAAGAAATTCCCCTTGGGCTTTTGTAAAATTAAAGGTCGAGGAAAACTATGTAAATAGAATTCCTAAAAGTTTAAACTGATTGATGTCAATGACCTGGCGAACGAACATGTCTTTTAACAACGTGACGCATTCTTTTTAGGAAAAGTATTTCTTTTTTTACTTGTATAGTGCCCTCTGCACCCATTCGACCATTTTGGTCTTCATTAAAATTTGTTTACTTATTATTGTTATTTAGTTTAGGTTTGGCGGGCGCGTCTGCTAAATTTATTAAATGATATCCTTTTTTAATGACGTGTTTTAACGACTGATTCGCTTTGTCGTATTTTTTTGTTCCTGTGTCGTAATTTAATTCATTTGCCCTTTTTTAATACTTGTATTTAATACTTAATACAAAAATGAATAAACTAAACTAAGACCATGTTGTCTATTGAGTTGTCAATATTATAGGTATTGATGGGTGGCCGGCCGAGCCAGCATCAAATGTAAAGTAAGTTTAACATTACCGACGGTTCTGCTGATGTGGAGATATTATTGTGTTTTTTTATACAAAACATATCATTAGAAAATAAATGGTTTAAGTCTAACTACGTGAATTACAAGTAACGAAATATAGTGGTTATTTTCCCCCCTTAAATTCATTGTGCATGTGCTAGTGGCTGTTAAAGTAATTAAACGTAACTAAATAAACCGGGTATTTAAATTAATGGTAAACTCTGACATCGATTATGAATTCTGGTTTACACAGGCGTAAGCTATTGACAACTCATTAGACAAGATATTTCGATGGCAACATTGAACGCAATACAGTTTAAAAGAAATAATCTTATAAAAAAGAAAAAGGGTTGACGTCGATTAGAGCATAGAGATACTAATATAGCAGTTACTAGAGAAATCAGCCAACCATATATTGGTAGAAGCTGTGTGGCATCGAATTTGGGCTCCTACTCGAGAGAACCCTTTTTCTTTTTTTAAGGAAGATGCCAGAATATTGTCGGTATCGGCGTCCTTTTAATGACGGAAATCCCTTTTTAAACTGTATAGCACACTCGACAGCCAAAAAATTTTTATAAAAGAGTGTCGTTATTGAAAGGAGGCAGATACCGAACATAGTTTGGTTCGAGTATGGTCATAGAATACTATATAATATAGCAGCGGTTCCCAAACTGGGCGCCGCGGCGCCCTGGGGAGCCGCGAGACTTTGCCAGGGGCGCCACGAAAGCATGCGGAAGTTGCTGCATTTATTGTTTTTCTCGCAAAAAATACAGTACATGTGTGTTACACCAGTAAAACGTTAATTGGAGATGTTTGAGCCTGGTGTGCAACCCCATACACTGGCATACAGCATTTGTTTTACTTGTAAAAAATCCATTGTTCGGTGTTAACTCCCACTATTTGCTGACAAACGTGGCATTAATTTTCGAATAATGGTTTGTCAAATACCTGCTTTGCATTAATTGACTGTTCGTCACTTCAGTGAATAGTTTTAAAGAATTTGCACGGCTATCCAAATGCATGCTATAGTCTGGATTATACAATATACAATACTTGCAGTTTAAAAAAAATTTGGCTTTATGAGGGAGCCGCACGGTTTAAAAAGTTTTCAAAAGGCGCCGCCAACCAAAAAAGTTTGGGAACCGCTGTAATATAGTATTTTATGGTATGGTCCTTTAAAAAAGGAAAAAGGTTCTCTTTGAGTAGAGAAGGACTCGATGACATACAGTTTGTAAAAATCATAATTGAGTAATATGCTGTTAAGTAAAGGTCAGGCGAAAATAAAGCTTTGTTAAAGTAAACATTTTAAAAAGGCATGTTGGCAAGTAAAAGTAATGGAACTGAAATTCCAATTTTAATGTAACATTGTTGTGAAAGAAAGTAAATATCAGTGGAGTGTGTACTCAAGTTTTCCAGACAATTTACTCGGTGAATTTCGTACAGTTGTTTGTTCAAGGGATTATACGGCGATCGCACTTGGCAATTGCGTGTACGACATTTGGGGGATATTTTACTGCAGCGGTTACCCAAGGATCGCTGGGCAGCACCAAAAAGGAGGGAAACTGCTTACTCAAACTATGGAAACTAACTGTAACCCTGTCCTGAACACTAATCTTAGCCCCAAAACTAGCCCTAACTCCAACCCCATGTTTATAATGC
>CH002979.1:186231-272306 GCA_000149265.1 Ciona savignyi | reverse complement strand
CGCAATCGGCGGGGCATCATCTAGTGGTGCGAACTCCGTATACATGACGGCACGTTATGTTCCTCATCCTGTACCAACTAACCAGGTATGTGACTTGTTACGCATCGCAGTGTTTTCCAACCCGAGTCCGCGGTCTCAAATGTGTCCGTGGAAGGTTTAAATGAGTCCGCAAGCACATCAACAATTTGCAAAACTTTTATTTGTTTTTGATCGTTATAAACAGTCAGTGATATGTTTTTATCAACGAGACATTGTAACTCAAGGTAATTAAATTACCTTAAAATTTTTAAGTTTGTAGTAGTGTATCGTATGCACTTACGCTACACTTTTGACTTACGCTACTTGAAAATGATGCAGTTTCAGTCCGCAAAGACTTTCGCTGGTAAGGAAAAAGTCCGCGACCAAAAAAGGTTGGGAAACGCTACCCTACCGTATGGTGCTTTGCTATACTGTGTGGCTCGTTTATGCAGTAGTGCTCGTTTACATCTACGATATTTTCAACAAATTAAATTAACAAATGAAACATAGTTTGTCCACATCGTGTTGCAGATGGGTGAGAGGACACCTACGGAACCACCCGTGCAGGGAGACACCCAACCATCAGCCACCTTTCCGCTTTTGAACCCCATCACCCCAAGCATGAAGAACCTCAAATCACGACTCGACACTTTTGAAAAATGGCCGAGTCAGAAAGTTGCAGCGACGACTTTGCAAATTGCAGAAGCCGGATTTTTTTTCTTGGGTTAGTGAAGTGCTGGGATGTTTGAATTGATTGTCGATTCGATCTTCATTGCACATTTATAATGATAGCCACTGAAAGGCTATTATGAGGTTTATATTGGTTATGCATGGGGTATTTATTGGTTGGAAGTGGGTTAAATAAAGGTAACATGTGGATGTGGGTCACACATATGTTACATGTGTGGGTTACACGTGGGTAATGGGGGTTTCACATGGGTTAAACAGGGGTTGCATAAGGATTATTAAATGGGGGTTGCGTTAAGGTTAAATGTGGGTCACACATGGTTAATAAGAATTACATGACCACTAGGTGATCGTGATCGTGCAAAATGCTGGTATTGCAACGGGGGACTTCAGAACTGGGACTACAACGATGAGCCATGGGCCGAGCATGCGAAGTGGTACCCCGGGTAAGCCCCCTTTGTTGTGGGTTATAACCCCTATTTATCATCATTTAACCCCGTAGATGTGAATACGTCCTGAGTTGCAAAGGCGTCGACTTTGTTCGGAAGATTTACCTCAAGAACCCCACTATGCGTCGGCCCACCATCACCAATGGAAGGACGGAGTATCTACCCCGGGAATTCCCCTCCACAAACCCACCGTCCGCTGGTGACGTGCTCGCCAACTTCCAACCACCAAGCGCAGCAGAGAGCAGCATCGAGACGGCGATGTCGGGCGAGGTAGTATCGGCGGCGACGACGATGGGATTCGAAGCTGACGTCATACGAATCGTGCAACTCAAGTATGGATGATGCTTATGTAGTGGACCCAGTTACCCCAATAACCCTAATATCTACGCAGGATTGTAATGATTGCGATCAAAATAAATTGGATTACAAATCAATAATCAAAGAAAAATGATGTTTAGTTCTTTTATAAACTGACATTTCATTGAATTTACGAAGTCCCATATTTTCACAAACCTATTACTCGAATAACCCCACTTACCCCTAATAACCCCACCCACCCCAGGTATATATCGGAACACGGCGAACCCATCTCGTCAGTTGCAACACTGATCAACGAACTACTGGAGCATGACCGGGCAAGTTTGAAACGCACCAGCGACTCAACGGAACTACAATCCTCCAAACAACAAAAACTTGGTGAGATTTGGTGGTGAACTTTATTTCCATTGGGTCGTCTCTTCCTCTTTGACATATTGAACCTCATATTCGGGCCCCACTGTAGAAACCCATTTGTAGGGGGTTACCCATTGGACCCCATTTGCAGAGGCTATTTTGTTTAGACCACATTTGTATCGTAGACTACCTATTAAACCCCAACTGTAAGGCTCTCCATTAGACCGCATATGCGGCCCTATCCATTGTGCCTTGTTTAAATCCCCTTTGGATTTTATTTGCGGGAGAGTGTTAACTATTTGATCTTTTGTAGAATGCCCCCTTATGTCGGTTATCGGAAACCCACCCACGACCCTCTTCCTTAGTTCGTCTAATTAAAATCACTCTAAATTCGTCATTTTTCAAATTCCATTTTATCCAGGAGAATCCGACGATCAACATGATATATAGAAATCTCAATCTTCGGCGTCGTTTGCATGTTTTCCTCCAAGTGCTTCTCATACAGGGATGTTGCATTCGTGTGAATACTGTTTAAATACCGTTTGAATACTGTTTAAATATCATTTAAAACCAATATATTGTCATTTTATTGCAATTTACAACATGTAAATTTTAACCATTTAAACCCACTTACACCTTGCTACGATTATTCTTTACGCTGGAAATATTTGCGCTTTACTTCATACATTTCACTTCTATGTTACACATTCGCACAAACTAATCAGCTGCTGAGCCTTGTACGTGCGTTAAAGAGCTGGTGTTATGGTGTTGTGTATTAGGTGGTCACTGTTTGTTGTTGGTATCAATCAAAATATGTGGTCAGAGGTGGTCATTCCAAGCTGAAATAAATGTGGGGGCAAAGAGTTGCAGGTTGTGTTGTTTTGTGGTCTATGAAGCATTATTAGATGGTATTTACATTTGCACGCACATGGGTTAAAATGATTACTTACCTGCTGTGCACATATACGTGTTAATAAAATATCAAACATATCTACTTTAGATGTCAGTTATGTCCAACACTTCTAAATCGGTTGTCATTTAGTATTAGTTTACTAAATCAGTTTTCAAGATGGCGTTTTTAGCTGATGAGCGGTGCAGTAAGTCGGTAGAACCGCGTTTTATCAGATGTGCGGCAGAAACCATTAACTTTTAACTTGACCTGCGTTTTATGATAGGATTTTCATGTTTGGTTATTGGGAAATCGTAAGGAGATAGATTACCCCGCGCTCAACGTCGAATTAACAGAACTTTCGCGGAGTGCTGTGTATGTTTTGAGACATTCCTATAATATATTGAAACTGTTTAATCCACTGAGCTAGGACAATGCCTGCAAACTGCCTTGCCAAGGACACAGCCGCCTATCTAACGATCAGTTTCGAACCTACAACCATTCGGATGATAGGCGCCGCACTGATCCACAAAGATATTCGGTCGAACAAACAGCGTGGTTGTAAAACTTATTCATGCAAGTCAGCTAAACATTGTTCAAAGACTTGTTTCGCTGACCACAACATTATTTCTGCTGCGCAAGGGAAATTACTGGCTTTGTCAACCCAGAGCAGAGCTCTTTGTTGTTTAATCCGCACGTCGAAATAGCTACCAGTTCGGCTGACTCCTATATATAAGAGCAAGCTTTCTTGTTTTGCCATTATCGCCATAAATGTGATGTTTCTGTCTAAGAAATACATGAACTATTATGACAAGTCCGGCCGGTTAGTCTAGCGGTTAAGTGCGTCGCCTTTTAATCGAAAGGTTGCAGGTGCGAAACATGTCGCTATCTAGTCGGTTGTGTCCTTGGGCAAGGCACTTTACGGACATTGCCTGAACCCAGCAAATTAATGGGTTCTGCAAAATTGAAGGAGCGTGTGAATTATACACAACACACTGCAATAGCTCCGGTAAGCCGACGGTGGGCGCGAGGTGATCTGACGATTGCCTGTGTTGTAACTCCTTGGTTTCCCATTCACGGAGATAAACATGAATATCCTATCCCATTTAATTTTTATTTCATAAATACCAGACGAATATGACACGGTCAATATTAACATGATAAAATATAAAACAGTAATAAATCTGCCCATCACAGTTTAATGACACAAAGTAGTTAAGATTGATTGCTTGGGACGACCGACCAGTTGCAACACATTACACAACAATGGTGCAATTGTAAGCGGACAAAGGACAATTGTTGTGAAATGCTGGGTTATATAAGTAAAAGTTGTGTGGCATCGAACAATTTAGTTGTTCATGCGGAACGACAAAATCTTTTTCCTTTTTTCGGAGGCCGATTCTGCCCTTTTTAAATTGTATAGCGCCCTCTGCAGTCCACCATGTCGTCTGCTAAGTTGAGTTGTAGATTTGTAATAACACAGGCCGTACGTAGGGCAATGGCGTTGATTTTCCTCACCCACTATGGTAAATTCCCAACGGGAAGATTTCCATTACACATTCTCTGCTCCAATATTCCCCTAAATCCTAAAACGCACACCTTCACACTAGTATTGCCCCAACCAGCCCCCACCAACTCAGGGACCACAATAACCACAAACGCCAAGTCTTTAAATTCTCATCAACCACTACTTCTTAATTTCGCTCGAGTTTATTACGTCATAATAACTCGTTCCACTATTCGCACGCTCCATCGTGGACCATCTTCAACCATGAGCTGTGGTGGAAGCAGGATTAGCAACAGACATGCATGACAATGACCCTGCTGGGGTTATATAATGGCTAGTGGGGGGTCCCCTTTATAATGAACGGATACCTCAAGCATCGCCAGTCCTGCTTACCAAGAGTGGCCCACTTGGCACTCGCATTCCATGCCCGGCTCCAAACGAGCGAGTCGGGCTTCTTACCAATTTAAAGTTTGAGAATAGGTTGAGGGCGTTTCGCCCCCAAGACCTCTAATCATTCGCTTTACCAGATAAAACTGCGACAAAGGGCCGTTGATACTATGTAGCAACAATTCCTTTGTGTTTTAAACAACTCCCATTAATCCAAGTAATTCGCGCAATGTCCACTGCCCGACTAGATGACAACAGTGAGAATCGAACCCCGAACTCCCCTTCCAACCGATTGGATCGAAACGACGATGACGCGGATAATTCGTCCAATCAGGATCCCCCACGTGCCATGAAAGAAACGTCATCAACTCACCCACGTGACCTCCCCACATTCTGCGCGCATAACGAACACTTGTTGGCGTAAGTGAGTCCATCTGAGCCGCAGACTTCGGCGAGATTCATCGGACACACCGTCCTCACCTCCCCCTCAGCACAGATCTCCTGCGCACCATGCGGTTGTTAGACGTAACACTAACAAACCAGAAGGTGGCGTGCGCACAGTGATGATGTGGCTGGCCCAGAGCGCGTTGTGTCATTAAATGGAGATAAGGTTAGATAGAATAAACCATTATAGACTCGTTCCTAAGACGGACCGAATGCGACTGATATTAAACGATTTTTAGATTAAAAAGGGTCTTAGTGGTGATACCATCATGCATTCGAACCTTGGATCGGTTAATAAAAGCGAAAAAGGAAACAAACCTGTGATATACGGTAATTCTTTGTACGCGAAAATGCGCCTGAATACGTTGTAAGCAAACGTACTAAATTAAGAACTGGAATAACTTTGTGCATTGTACACAGCCTGCCATAATTCACTTGTTGGTAATTTTATTACGAAAGAATCAATATGACTTGCGTGGTGTAATTTTGCCCATTTTATAATTTGCGTTCTGTGTATATACGCAATACGGACGGTTCGTACGAATGTGCATTCCGTATAGGCCCACTTTACGTCGTATAGTATTCGGTCGCGTTATTTTTTTTCATTTCGTTTTACTTAATGTATAACCAAGTGTTATAACTTATTTACGCCGTTTTTGATGTTTTTTAAATTAAAATGAGCTAAATAATTCCTTTTTCAATATTATCCAATCTACCCGATAATTGACTGCGAGACTCAAAGAAAGATTTACAAGGTTTGGTAACTGGACGACATGAACCAGTGATTCGTTCCAAATTAATTCAAACACAAACGAGCAGGAAAAGCTATGGCAACTGTGGCAATCCGACTGCGGATATGGGTTTGTTCTTTAGTGTCCATTCAGCAAATAATATTCCGTTCAATACGAACCGATAGACGCAATAACCGATGATTAAACTCGGTACCAACCTCTGTCCTCGTGCTCTGGACCATCAAAACTGAAATAATCTCGATGTTAGTTAAGGAAATATGGTCTGCCCTGATTAAATTAGAAAACAATAAGTGGTAACACTGCCCTGATTAAGATATAAAAAATAAACGGTAACACTGCCCTGATTAAGAGATAAAATATAAATGGTAACACCGCCCTAATTAAGTTTGAAAAAATAAATGGCAGCACTGACCTACTAAAATTAGAAAAAGTTAATGGCAACACTGACCTAATAAAGTTGGAAAAAAGAATGGTAGCACTGATCTGCTGAAATTAGAAAAATAAATTGCAACACTGACCTGCTGCAATAAGAAATAGCAAGTACCTCCTCATTGTATGTAGTAATGTTGAATATGTTCGAAATTCGGGGTTCGCTTCAACCGTGCAACGCGTGGGAAAGTGAACAGATGACGTACGTACCTGTCACGTGGCATGGTTGGCAAACAACTTGGGACTGAGACAGAATAATAAGATGCGATAAAATTAATCGTCGCTTAATTGGAAGCTTTATTAACGGGTACGTTTCGAAGCCATGATAGACTCAACACTAAGTCAGTTTTGTATCGATATGTATGTATCAAACGCGTTAACAATCCGGCGACAAGACCGTGCTTGCATTGACACATACATGGGCAACATACGGCCCGCGGGTCGGGTCCGGCCAGTGAAGGGATTTTGACCGACCTACACACTGTATCTAACCATACCCTGTAGTTAAGACATTGAATACTATTCATGTAATAATCCGGCCCACCAAGAACTTTATATTCCCACATCTGGCTTGACGACTCACCGCTGCATTAACATAAATCCGTAATATAAACGTCAACTATAGTCATGGTTTGTCTCAGTCACATAGTGGTACCCAGCAATGGTTTAACAGGACAACCTTCCGAATCTAAGACCAAGGTGAACGATAAGTTCACCCTGAAACCGATGTCATATTGGAAGGTTTGTTGGATTTAAAGTGTGCTTTAGCAATAATGGCTGTCAATGGCGTTGGTCGGGGTCGAATAGGTAGCGCCTTGCATGTGTGATCATCTAATTTGCGGCGTCACTTCGTTTTTTTTTAACAGAAAGATCGATGTATTCGATACTTGACGGTGTTAGTTTGAGTTATCGGCGACAGGATATACAAATTTTATCCCGTGAATGGGGAAATGCAAGGAGCGTTATCACACAAAAATGTTTGCAGAAAACTGCTAAACGTATCTCGGTATTGGTCAGACTATCTATTGCAATATTATCGAAGCTGCTATTGTATCAATGGCCATGTACCTGCAATACTTGCACCTGGGATTCCATCACGCATTGTTTATTATAAACCTACTGGTTCTCATAATATTTCGAATCTTGTGACATTATCGCTGCCCCCAGAGAAAAACAAAGGTCACATGACAACATAATATATTAATCAGCGCTAATAGCTTGCGATATGGCTGCGTCACCTATTTGGTTAATTGGATTCTACTAAAGCTAAAGTCGCGATCATATAACACAACGCTAGGGAGTGCGTCGGTTACACTTGCGTTAAGTCCCTTACGTTTTCCATTTTCCGGGATAAAATATGAATATCATATGACACGTCATGGTCAACTGATAAACCATAAATCTCCGAATCGAACGCTTAAATTGTGGACAAAAAGCTTTAACGCCAAGCTTCAATACTCGAATAACTATGTAATGATTTACCATATTTGTGATAGTCACAATGCACGTTTCCAAGCCTTTGCTGTTACTAGTGCCTGTATCAAATGAAACCGCATTGGTACACCAGTACTATCCCATTCACGAAGCAAATCCTTGGTATTAAAAATGTCGTCAGCATCGGTTCAGATCCGTAATCTTTATGTCTATTTATATTTCACACAATCGATGAAACTAGCCGACTCATTACCATAAAGACGGTATTTACGCTTCCGTTACGAAAGTTTCCGATCTTCTCGGGGAGAGAAGTAGGTGGGAATAATATTTACGGGACCAGTAGCTGACAAGAGTCTTTTGTGGGTTAGATGGAAGTCAACAAACTACAAGGAATGGCTGGTTTACATTAACACAGGAGAAAACACCTTAATTAAAGCCAACAAGCTCTATTCCAGGTTTCTTTTTATTGTGTACCACGTTTACAAAACGGCGCACATTTTCAAATTATTGATTGAAGCTCTTCGTTAGCGTCCAACATCTTAGCAACAGCAATATCTGCAGGTTTAAGATACGGTTAGACTTCTTACATGGAATAAATAACTATTATCATGCCATACAAATTGGACACATATACTGGCCGGGTTGATCGTATGTCCAAGTTTGCAAATCACAAATATAAGGCTAGTAAAAAACTTGCCAAGATTAAATTAGACCATGCAGGATAGATTAGGTCACTAATATTCGCAAGTACAAGCAATAGTCGTTATAACGTTTAACTGTTTATTTGCAATATTTCTCAATGTGTGTGGGGAGGCGTAGCACTCATAAGTGTGGACTGTGTTGTAAAATACTTCAAATGTGCGGTATTAGATTGTACTTTAGTATTACTTATTGTAAAATACTTCAAATGTGCGGTATTACATTGTACTTTAGTATTACTTATTGTATAATACTTCAAATGTGCGGTATTAGATTGTACTTTAGTAGTACTTATTGTATAATACTTCAAATGTGCGGTATTAGATTGTACTTTAGTATTACTTATTGTATAATACTTCAAATGTGCGGTATTAGATTGTACTTTAGTAGTACTTATTGTAAAATACTTCAAATGTGCGGTATTAGATACTTTAGTATTACTTACGGTTCCAAGGCCCTGGAGGTTGAAATCTGAAAAATGAAGTGGAATGTGATAATTTTTTATCAAAAGAATACGTAATATTTTTTTAGGGTACGTTTCACCAAATAAAGCACAATTTATAAAGGCCTGACCAAAACAGTCATTTGAAGTATAATTATTCGATTACATGTATACATTTGTTATATCAGAGTCTGTAATATTACGTAATGATGAATTGCAAGAGAAAGTATCACTCACCTTGTTTCGTCGTGTGACTTTCTTGCTTGAACGTTGATCATCCCATTCACCATGAGAAGTACAAAGCAGAGAAGAATTGCAATCTTGCGGTCCATGGTGATGCTTCTTGTTTCAGGATAGTTCTGATGTGAAATCGATGCAGTTTGCTTCGATATATACTCTTGTTCGAGACAGCGCAACGATTTGATGACTTCCCCTCATACGAAACAACAAGCTTGTGATTTCCGCATAGACGCAACAGCAGGAAGATTTAATGAATTCTCCATCAACGATCTCCTCGTTTGACTTCTTCCAGCAGTAAGTAGGTTGCACGTTCTGTGGTATTTAGTGCATTGCACGTACTCTAGTATTGAGTAGATTGCACGTTCTCTGGTATTGAGTGGATTGCACGTTCTCTGGTATTGAGTGAATTGCACGTTCTCTGGTATTGAGTGGATTGCACGTTCTCTGGTATTGAGTGCATTGTACGTTCTCTGGTATTGAGTGCATTGTACGTTCTCTGGTATTGAGTGGATTGCACGTTCTCTGGTATTGAGTGGATTGCACGTTCTCTGGTATTGAGTGGTTGCACGTTCTCTGGTATTGAGTGAATTGCACGTTCTCTGGCATTGAGTGGATTGCACGTTCTCTGGTATTGAGTGGATTGCACGTTCTCTGGTATTGAGTGAATTGCACGTTCTCTGGCATTGAGTGGATTGCACGTTCTCTGGTATTGAGTGGATTGCACGTTCTCTGGTATTGAGTGCATTGTACGTTCTCTGGTATTGAGTGGATTGCACGTTCTCTGGTTTTGAGTGGATTGCACGTTCTCTAGCATTGAGTGAATTGCACGTTCTCTGGTATTGAGTGGATTGCACGTTCTCTGGTATTGAGTGGATTGCACGTTCTCTGGTATTGAGTGCATTGTACGTTCTCTGGTATTGAGTGGATTGCACGTTCTCTGGTATTGAGTGGATTGCACGTTCTCTGGTATTGAGTGGATTGCACGTTCTCTGGTATTGAGTGGATTGCACGTTCTCTGGTATTGAGTGGATTGCACGTTCTCTGGTATTGAGTGAATTGCACGTTCTCTGGTATTGAGTGGATTGCACGTTCTCTGGTATTGAGTGGATTGCACGTTCTCTAGCATTGAGTGAATTGTACGTTCTCTGGTATTGAGTGGATTGCACGTTCTCTGGTATTGAGTGGATTGCACGTTCTCTGGTATTGAGTGGTTGCACGTTCTCTGGTATTGAGTAGATTGCACGTTCTATGGTATTGAGTGGATTGTACGTTCCCTGGTATTGAGTGCATTGCACGTTCTCTGGTATTGAGTGGATTGCACGTTCTTTGGTATTAAATGCATTGCACGTTCTATGGCATTGAGTGGATTGTACGTTCTCTGGTATTGAGTGGATTGTACGTTCTCTGGTATTGAGTGGATTGCACGTTCTCTGGCATTAAATGGAATGCATGTGTGCTAGCATGGCTAGTTTAATGATCTTTCCTAAATTCAAATTGGTGGTTATGAAAACAATTATAGTGATTAAAAAAAAGAGTAGTTTAAGATATCTCGACCCATTAATGTTTTATATGATGTCTATTATAAATCATAAATTGCATCACAACCAAATTACGTCACAATGGTAGTTTGTGTGACAATATCTATATCCGACCGCGTGTTAGAACAAGCTTTCTTTTTGATTCAGTCACCGTACAGACAGCACAGTAATTTGTCCGATACCGTATTTTTCCGTTCCGGTTTTAAAACCAAAGTTTGGTGAGTGTAATGTTTACTATTTTCATACGTATGCCCGTCAATTGTTGATTTTGGTCCCTTTATTTTTAATTTACAGAAAACCGTATCTCCGTCAGTATAACCTCGTATCGCCACTGCACCCGACCGTTCCGTATCTGCAACCGTTTGAACCCTGATCGCAAATTATAATTTGCGGATACAAAATGTCTGTTCAAACCAAAGCAACCCGTTACTTCACCCGCGCAAGTAACAAGTAGGTTCTGTTGTATATTAATTTTGTTGTATATTAGTGGGGAATATATACATGGAGGAAGATGATTGGGTTCTCAGGTAATCTGTGTGGTGTGAGGTGGATGGTGGGATCCGGTTTACCAACTCAGTTGCAACATTTGAAAAATGATCATTAAAATGGTTAGCTATGTGTGTTGGGTTGCTGGTAGATAATCTATTGATTTTAAATAATTTCGAAATTTGTGGTTTAGATTTCCCGAGTAGGTTATTTTATGGACCTCCATGTAACCGACCACAGAGAATTGTGCGCGAGCACTTATATTTCACTGGGTCGCTCGATATGGTGTACCAACCAAGATCTCTTCAGATAGAGGAGCACAATTCATGTCGCAACTTTGGACAACAGTTACCCAGTTAATGGGTATCAAACAAAACTGCACCACAGCATTTCACGCTCAAGCGAATGGTTTGGTTGGTTCTGTTAGGAATACGAACCATGCCAAAGGATGATCTCAAAACGACTAGTGCAGAATTGTTGTATGGAACCACAATTACGCTACCTGTCGATTTTCCCAGTGCAATACGCAATGCCGCTGAACCATTAGAATTTCTACGTTCATTACGCAATTTAGTTAAAAATGTATTGCCAGTAGCAATGTCACGACATCGCGTTTATCCTGTGTCAATTCCGCGTTCACTTTATAACTGTGAATTTGTTTTTGTTCGCAAAGACGCATATCGTCCTCCCTTAAACCCTCCATTTAAAGTGCAGTGAAAAATACTTTACAGTAGATATTCCGGGGAAACATCAAAATGTATCCATTGACCTGCCGTTGTTGACCGTATACAACCTGTCACAGTCGCTAAACCGAAAAAAAGAGGACGGCCTCCAAAAAATTATAAATCCGCTTCTGGGGAGTAATGTAGCGATCTGGCTACGTCACGGTCTATGAACCGAAGCGGGCTTTGCCTTTTTGTTGTGTTTTAACCACGTTGTGTTTAATCCATTATTTCGTTGTTTTTTGCTGTTTGCACGAATACAAGTAACATCTCTACAATAAGGAATATATACATGGAGGAAGATGATTGGGTTCTCAGGTAATCTGTGTGGTGTGAGGTGAATGGTGGAATCCGGTTTACCAACTTAGGCCCACCATTTGTAGTTTAGCAATGTGTATTGGGTTGTTGGTAGATAATCCATCGATTTCAAATGACTTCGAAATTTGTGGTTTAGATTTCCCGAGTAGTTCATTTATGGACCTTTATGTAATGACATTTTTGCAGTTTGGATTTTGTGATGGTACAATTTACTTGATTGCATTTCAATGGACGAGACTGTACGTTAGGTTAGCCACCACTTACAAGAAAGAAAAACAATACCTAGGGAAATGACCTAAATATGAATATTTGTTACTGAAATCATTCAGATGTGGTAGAGATAGAGGGTTAAAGGTACATACCATAAAACATTAAAATTGTCTCCATATCATGAATATGAAAGGCATGCCTTGTCGTCCCGATATCTTTAACAAGAAATCGTTAAATCAGAAATAAACTTTAAAAATAGTTAGATAACGTAAACCAGGTATGAAAAACAAATCTCACCGATTGTTCAGGTAACACGTTAATTTTCTGAAACCATTGCCTATACAGGTATCAAATTCTACTTTAAAAAGAACTATACATTTTAAAGGTGGCTGACGAGAGTTTAATTCTTTAGTTTGAATGCTTTGGGGGCACAGGTTAGAAGCTTTTCGGATGAATGTGGGTAATTCGGGTTTAGCAAACTAACACAAGGCCAGTTGAAAACTTGAATGTAAATTATGCTGGGTGTGAGAACCTGCCTTCGCCCAGAATTGCTACATTGGGGGAAGCGCTGAAAGTCCCCAGCGCGATTGTCAAGTTTAAATGCGCACAACACTCTCGGTTTTCTATAAACGAAATAAATACAATCAATATGGCAGCAGGAATATTAACGATCCGTATAAGTGACAAAATAGCTGCTTACGACCTGAATATCTCTGAAGGTATGTTGAGTCAGTACATTAATTCAATCAGCTTCATTAACAATACTTTCTGTTGACGCCAACAATCCTGTTTGTGTACATAATAACCCGGCTGTTTAAAATATTTATTGCGCCACCTATCGGCCTATTTTCCGTTCTTTGTTTCGTTTCTCATGCTCGTGTTTAGGTTTTGCGCCAGTTTTCTGCGATGGCATGTAAAGCAATCTTGCAGGTAAGTGAGCTAGTTGTAACTTCCATATAACATTAATTTGTATTAGTATGTTTTGTTTATTTATTAGTGACCATCAATAACTAAATTTAATCTCCTGATATTGTTGTTGGAACTATTGCTGGGACGTTTGAATTGAGCATTAAATAAGAATGATCACTTATTCGTCACGGCCCAAACATCGCGCCGACTGTTGAGGGATTTAGCTTCAACATTATTAAATTTAAGTTATGAACAAAATGGACAGCGAACCTTTGATTGATCTGACAGCTGATGAGAGTTCAAACAAAAGTGCCACAGAACTGATTGATGAACTAATTGGTGGACAGTTAAAGTGCGACCCACCTGAGATTTTTGTGCGGTCATTTTTACTCCAAGTACTATTTTAAACTTTAACTCTTGGCCTAATTAAAATGTATCAGTCAGCTTTTAGGGACGCAGTAAACATCAAAACTGTAGAAAGAAACCGACTGACGACAAACACTTATCTCACTGACTTTGTATTGCAAAAATAAGTTTCTTTCTACACTGTTAAAAAAATTTACTGGGAATTTGCTGGCAGCAGTTCTGACGGCGCATACTGTAAAAATATTTACTGCAACTATCCGTAAATGTTGTATATTTACAGTAAATTTCAGTAAAAGTTTTACTTTTATTTTTCAGTAACCGAAAATTAAATACCGCGCTTCCTGTAATTATTTACCTCCTTTTCACAGTTAATAAATACAGACATTTCCAAATGAATACAGATGATACCTGTAAAAAACTAAATCTACTGATTCAGTTTAATTGACTTTTATTATTTTGCCACGAGAGAAAAAACCAAAAACGTTTAAAAGAAATCCTTAAGCTAAGTGTAAACAACACCAGCGTAACTACTGAGGTGGAAAAGCAGAAGGGTATAATCCGCCACGCAGTATTTAGAAAAAAACGAAAAACGTTTAAAAGAAATCCACAATCCAAGTGTCCCAGCGAAATGATGGTTTTAGTCAGTAGGTAGCTGCAGGTCCACACCGATAGCAGTTAACAACCGCAGCACTTTAGGATGTATTTCGTATTTTCTCTTTTTCTTTGGTTTAAACTTGGATTCCATGTGTTGCACATTTGCAATATACCTGCATTTATTTAAAATGTTAATGCTTGGTAAAAGCCTTATTCTAGAAAACAATGGATAAATATGTAAATACTTTCTTGTTAGTAGGGAAATTTGTAAGACAAGAGTTACTTATGTGTTCAGGTTACCTAATTTGTTCTGCTGCGCTGCACAGATTTTTATAAATTATTAAACTGGGGTGGAGGAGCACAAGCGGATGATCTGTCACGCTACCAGATGAGCTCACCAAGCAGCACAATCACATGATACACAGTATTTGCTTGTACCATTTTGAATAGAAAAACATACCTTTGAAAAAAGTCCATGGTGAGACATGATTTATCTGGGTACTTCATATTAAACACAAAGAAACTGCAGAAAAAGTACGCTAAAGCGCGGTATACTGATCGAAATTGAGCAGTGACTATATTCTCAAGAGCCACATACACATTCTGTGCAGGTGAAAGGGTTGCATTCGTAACTATAAGACAAAATTTACAAGTGAATAACGGGTAAAATTTAACCTAGTTAAGTATTGGATAGAGTCTTAACTTGGGGTTACCCAAACAGAAATTAAAAAAACAGTGCCTTGATAAGTCAGATTGTCTGTTTGGAACCACTGTCAGATCCACCCCTACCCCCTCCCAGGTGCCATGTCGCTAATTTTTTATATTGTATACAATAACCTATTTTTACCTTTAATAATTAAAAATGGTGATGGTGGTATTTCATTCAATATTTCTGACATCTGCTGATCCTCCTTCGAAAAAGTACCGGTATTCAATATGTAGATTAGCATAATACATATAAGCTTATCAATTGGACAGATGTAGAGTGTAGACACTAACAATGAAAATATACTGGAACATAAATAAACTATACAGATAGTCAGATACATACATAACACAACATCTCACAGGATTTTTAATCTCTTATATAGCCTGTATATCATGAATGATGACCCACAACCACAATTTTGGTATATAACTATACCTAGATAATAGGATGCTGTTAAAATATACAGAGAGGCCTATTTTACAAGAACAAGGATTTTTATCTCTTACCTTAAAATAGTCCAAAATTTGTGTTTCATCCTCACCAAAGTAAGCACACAAGAGTCCAATGAAGTTTACTGATTTTGGATCATGGGATTTCAGCTCTTTACTTTCATCTTTTATGCTTTTTATTTTGTTCTTGACCTTTGCAGCCTTTGACTTTTTCATGTGCCTAGTGATATTAAAATATATTTTTCAAAATATTGTTTAATAAAGGTGGGAAAACAACAGTAGTTATTTTATTAAATTGCAAGCATACTGGGTTGCTAAAAAAACTTTTTACAAGCAAATATAAATAAACAACTGCATCAACTCAGATTTAGCATCTCTTTTATCAGTTGAAATTGAATAATACTGAATCAAACATTCTTCTTGAAGGAGAAAGGGCCAGACAATTTTTATATTGGCCACAGACATTGGTGGTTTATTGTTTATATCTCTTTGCTGCAATGGGAAGGTTTCTTTCATTGCTTTTTGAACTTCACACATGTTTGAAATTGTTTTTAGATATTCCTGTTGTAGCCAATCTTTTAGTTGTAGAAGTGGCGAAATGTCAGTTTCGTTTTCATTTACTGGACACCAGTTGTTGCATCCATATGGTTTCTCAGATTGTGCTGGTTGTTTCCTTTTCAGTTTTCGTTTTTCATTGTCAATACGATATTCCATTTATCCGTTAAATCTCTGAGTCCGTTTGATAAAACGACACCATCAGCACATATTTTGAAAGAAGTAGGATATTTTGATATTATACTATATGCAATAGTTTCCAATTTTTTTTCCAGGTTTTCCTAAATTACTAACTAACTCAGTGCAGATAATTTGGACCATATCCTTCTTCAATGAGTTTGAGAGAATCTCACCTTTTTCACACACTTCTAATACTTCTTTGGGAAACTGCTGCCATGGAACAACATATCTGTATGCCCAACCACGAGAATTTAGTGATTCATGTGAAATGCTACTTTGGTACGATTCGACTGGTTGTGTAGAAAATCCAGATGATGAACGTGATAGATTAAGTAGTTGATCATCATTTTGTTCCCTTGCGCGATCTTTTTACATATAATTCAAATTAATTACATATAATTCTATTAGGGGTCACAAAAAACCACTATACTCTGTTGTAAATAGGGCTATATATATATTTATATATAAACGGTAGGCTAAATGATGTACGTATCAATATATACCGTTTACTTATACGTACCATTCCATGCTCGTATAAGTTTGCGTGCAGGAATTGGCTTAAGGACCTTCAGTAAATCTGCTTCTGTAACTAAGTGAAGATCTGCTTTTGTAACTAAGTGAAGATCTTCTTCTGCATCAACACCCACATCTTCTTTTAGACATTGTTCCAACTTTACCAATTTGTCTATATCCAAATCAGGTAAAGTTTTTAATATTGTTTCTCTTATTTTTACTTACAATAAAATAGTCTGTCAGGATATTAAACAGTGAATATATAGGTATATACAGGTAACATGTGTACATTATTATCCCTAATTCAAGCTATAAAATTACATATTTACCAATCACATTATAAGGATACTTGACGTTGCAGCCATTTGGTTCATCATAAAAAATTCGACACAATGTGTGCATGCAACAGTGTACCGTACTAAACACAATTACAAACAAAAGAAGCAAATTTTGTAAACCTACCGTATTATTGTATAGTCTACCAATTTTACTTACAAATAACCTAGGTCTAGCCTAACTTTTGTAAACATACAGGTAACTTAAACCAAAATCTAGTAAAACTTTCATTCAAAATGGCGTCTGTCAAAATTTCTGTCTTTAAACACGTTAGGATGAACAATCGTGCTCGCCGATTGGTCAACGAATTTTACCCACAGTTCTAAAGAACCTGGAAGTGCGAGGAAAAAGGCAATTGTAAAAGTAATTACCGAGAAAATTCTGTAGAACTATATAACAGAGAAAGAAATGTGTAAAAAAAATACTGACCGTTTCCCAGTAAATTTACAAGTTTTTTTAACAGTGTATATGTGTGTTATTTGTTCGTTTTTTTCAAAGATGAAATGTCTGGCTTTTAATTGTTTCTTTATGTACCCATTCAGGGTTGGAATTAAGGGATCGCGAATTGCTATTTAGTTTAGTTTATTCATTTTTTTGTCCCAGTTTTTAAATATGGCAAACGAATATAATCATGACACAGGAACGGGAAAAGATGGCAAAACGAACAGTGGTTAAAACACGTCTTTAAAACAAAAAGGATATAAAGTAACTAGAGAGTGTCAACCGCTTGTACAACCACCACTATTTGTAAAACACATTTTGTATACCCTAGCCTATATTCATGCTACAGGGTTCCTAACCACAATTTGTCTTTTATACACTAAGTATGTAGTTTGTTTCTGCAAGCATAAACGCATGGGCCCCATAGTTAACAGACCAAACTTAATTTCAATGTTTAGTTAAACAAAGAAAACACGTTTTAAATTTACGAACATTTTACCACAAAGATTTTAAATTATAGCTTCTTTTCAAGCGCTGTATAGTGAAATAAAGCTGAATTTCCAAAACGACCCGATTTAGTTTTTCATGATTTGAGGGAATTCCCCTGGGTTTGGTAGATAATTTCCTTTTTTTATGTAACAATTCTTAAAGTTTTAATATGATTTGTCGACTTCTTGTTGGAGATGTCAGTGCGATATGGCATGCCTGTCACAATCAAAATTTAGAAACATATGTTTGTTTTCATGGAAATTAACCTAATTAAATGTTTTCTTTTTTTAATTGGCACAAAGTGTCTAATATTTTTAAAATTTTACCGAATTTTATTTAAACTAGATAGTGTCAACCACGTGTTTAACCACCACTATTTGTAAAACACATGTTGTATGCCATATATTCATGCTACAGGGTCACTAACCACATTTTGTATTTTATACACTGAGTAAGAAGTTTTTGTTTCTGCAAGCATAAACGCATGGGTCCCATAGTTAACATACCAAACTTATTTTCCATGTTTTATAAAAAATAAACTACTTAAATTTACGAACATTTTATCAAAAATGTTTTAAATTATAGCTTCTTTTCAAACACTGTGGTGAAATAAAGCCAAATTCCCAAAACAGCTCGATTTAGTTTTTCATTGTTTTAGGGATTTCCCATAGGTTTAGTAGATAATTTTCTGTTTTAACATCAGTGAGTCCTGTTATGTTACAATTTTTAAAGTTTTAATCTGATTTATCGACTTCTTGTTGGAGATGTTGGTGCGATATGGCATGCCTGTCACAATCATAATTCAAGAACATATATTCGTTTTCATGGAAATTACCCTAAGTAAATGTTGTTTTTTTATTAACATTTTACCGAATTTTATTAAAATTAGAGCATCCGTTCAAGCGCTATGACCACAAAATCTAATTTATTAGAAAAAAAAACGTTTGGTTTTTAACTTCTGAGGGGAATTCCCCTAGGTTCATTACCAAAATTTTTGGTTTTTGCATATTTAGACCATGTTGTCTTACAAATGTCCAATTTTCATTGCGATTTCATTACTCCTTTTGGCAGATGTCGGTGCGACATGGCATGCTTGTCACAATCATGATTTGAGAACATATCCTATTTTTCATGTATTTCCTTAGATAATTTTATTATTTCTTCTAAGTGTTAAATCAGTGACTAATGCACTTACATGCCACTAAATCTAAATAAAATTGGAGCAGCCGTTTAAGCGCTATGCCCAAAAAAGCTTATTTTTTAGAAAAAAATACCGTTTTGGTTTTTAACGTCTTAGGGGAATTCCCTTGAATTTATCACCCAAAATTTAGGTTTCTACATATCTAGACCATGTTGTTTACGAGATCACCAAGTTTCATTGCGATTCCATTACTCCTTTTGGTAGATGTCGGGGCGACATGCTATGCCTGTCACAATCACCATTTGAAAATAAAATATATTTTTTAGGGTATTTCTCTATATAATTTTTGTATTTCTTCCACTTACATTTCACCAAATCTGAATAAAATAGGAGCAGTCGTTTAAGCGCTATACCCAATAAAGCTAATTTAAAAAAAAAATACCGTTTTGGTTTTTAACGTCCCTGTCACAAACTGGAGTGAAATTAATTCATGCGTATGTTTTTGTATTGCGCAACCTACTTTGAAACGTTGTGGTTTTCCGAATAACCGTGGCTATGTGACGTCACAATGCATGAGGTTATTGTCGTTCACTTTGGTGTTATTATAAGACGTGTCAGTTGGAGAATGTAAACAAAGCGGTAGTGTTGCAAATTGAAGTTGCGTGTTATTCTGATCGTGCTTAAGATCAACTGCAGACCTTTAGAGTTTAGTAAACCGACAATAGTCGCGGCCATTAGGAATAAAGACCTGAAACGCGACAGTCCCAGGGGAATTCCCTTGAATTTATCACCCAAAAATTTGTTTTCTGCATATCTAGACCATGTTGTCTAAAATATCACCAAGTTTTCATACAACTTAACCCCTTTACAACTGAACCCCTTACAACTTTAACCTTTTACAACTAAACCCCTTTTAACTGAACCCCTTACAAGTTAAGCCCGGTGACGTTGTTTCCATGATCAGTATAAAAAAATGTTACGACTCTTTAAGTAAATATGTCTGTTCGGGCTTATGTATTTGTGTAGGGGTTTCAGTTGTCAAGTGGATTAAAAAGATGTTTAGTTGCAAGGGTTTCGTGTGTGATCAAGAATAAAATCAACCTTCCGTGACGGAGTTCGTTTAGAGTCATTTTGGAGTTTCAGTAGCCAGGGAGCTTCAAGTCAAATCTAGTGCTAGTCATAGGCGCTAATTAACCCCACAAACAAAACCCCAATAGGCCACATTGTTCAGTTAAAATGGGTGTATGGGGTGTAAGGGATTCAGTTGTAAAGGGGTTCAGTTTCATGTATATTAAAAGGTGTTCAGTTTTAAAGGGTTTAGTTGTTAGGGCATAAGTTGTAACGGGTTCAATTAAAATGGTTCAATTGTCATGAAACCCAAATACACATGTTTCCTTTAACAAAACGGAAGTTTGGCAAACACCAAATAAAAAACAACAACAACAACAAATTATAGAAAACCCGTTTAAATGTCGGGTTATCGAATCCAAATGGTTTTACGTCAAATATATTATTCAGACCTACAACGGGGTTTCCGCATTCTATTGGGCTGTTGTTTGGTTTCGATTTCTTTATAACTTCCGCATTTCTTCAAAGATTTGGCATACGTAAGCAAATTTTGCAAATGGTTTGGTGCTAATTCATTATTTACGCTTGGCTGCACGATTTACTGCGTTTTGCCTGCTTGAAGAACAAAATAATAAACGGTGGCGACCGATTCTCTTATTTCGATTGTATTTAGCCGAATTTATCACTCAGATATCGCCAAGGGGTATTACGCGTTAAACTTCCCGTTGCATAGGATTATGATAGTCTAGGATAGTATATATTCATCTTTATCCCCGTGAATGGGAAAACCAGGGGTGTTAACACATAGGCAAACTTCAGATTACGTCACGCCCACATTGGCAATCTATTGCTGAGTGTTGTGTATAATATACTTCTATAATTTGGTAGAACCCATTAATTCGCTGGCTTAAGTCAATGTCCGCAAAGTGCCTTGCCTAATGACACAACCGACTAACTAGGGACCAGTTACGCATCTTCAGCCTTTCGATTAAAAGACGACGCACTTAGTCGCCAGACTAACCGGACGGACGAAGCAGTATTCATTCTAACGTTAGCTTGTACTAAAAGGAACGAGTTTGTATTCAAAATACCAGTCGTCTTTGAAACTAAATAATAAGCTATAATATGACTTTATTAAACGATTATTAAAACACAGATATAAAGTAGATCACGAATTTTGAAATGATCAAGACGGCAGTGCTGTTAGCAGTATTTTCGTTATTAAATACAGGTTTGTAATGTATTTGCTGTATGTTTTAACTTTATTTTTATCATTGTTGATATTAAATTAAATCGAATTATTTATACTACAGGTAAATATTACTACGTCAACGTGCATCAAAAGGAGAAACTTTTGTAATAAATATGACTAGTGTATTTAAGCTAAGACTAAACCGTGCGTACGATATAATTATGGGTCCACGTCCTTTTTTTAGCATTTTTGATGTTATCTACGATATCTCCGGATTAAAAATGAGAATTTGCTTCAAAGTTCTAATTAATTCAGAGAATTAAAACACGAATCAGAAAACAAAATTAGAATTTAAATTATCCGGGAAATATCCAAAAATAGAATAGTCCTAACCAATCATAAATGTAATTCTATTACAAGTATAAATAATCACAAAACTAAGATAAATAAATATAGAATTAAAATATGAAATTCTCTTAATTGAGTTAAAGCATCTGGTGGTGTTAGCTTATATGATTTGGAACTACATTAGTAAATTCCAGGTATACTAGAGAGTGTCAACCACGTGTTTAACCACCACTATTTTTAAAACACATGTCGTATGCAATATATTCATGCTACAGTGTCCCTAACCACAATTTGTATTTTATACACTGAGTATGTACTTTGTTTCTGCAAGCATAAACGCATGGGTCCCGTAGTTATCAGACCAAACTTCTTTTCCATGTGTAGTTGAGAAAAGAATAAACGTCTTCAAATATACGAACATTTAACCACAACTGTTTTAAATTAAAGCTTCTTTTCAAACGTGGTGGTAAAATAGAGCTAAATTTTCAAAATACCCCGATTTCATGGTTTTTTGGGAATTCCCCTGGGTTTAGTAGATAATTTTCTGTTTTACAATGTGGGTCATGTGAATCGGAGTTTTATTCCGATTTGTCGACTCCTTGTTGGATATGTCAGTGCGATATGGCATGTCTGTCACAGTCATAATTTAAGATCGTATTTTCGTTTTTAGGGAAGATCGTATTTTCGTCGTAGGGAATTACCAAGATCGTATTTTCGTCGTAGGGAATTACCCTAAGTAAATGTTTTCTTTCTTTTAATAAATTGACTCAGAGTGTTTATTGGTCTAACATTTCACCAAATCTAATCAAAATTAAAGCAGCCGTTCAAGCGCTATGCTCCAAAAGGTAATTCATTAGAAAAAACGTTTTGGTTTTTAACGTCTCAGGGGAATTCCCCTGGATTCATTACCTAAAAGTATAGTTTCTGCATATTTAGACCATGTTCTCTTACAAATGTCAAATTTTTATTGCGATTCCATTACTCTTTTGGTAGATGTCGGGGCGCCATGCCATGCATATGTTGCTATCATGATTTTTAGGAAAAAATCTTATTTTTTAGGGTATGTCATTAGGTAATTATTTGTTTTAAGTGTTAAATCAGTGACTAATGCACTTACATTCCACCAAATCTGATTAAAATTGGAAAATCTGTTTAAGCGCCATCCCGTAAATAGCTATTTTTTAAGAAAAAATACCGTTTTGGTTTTTAAGGTCTCAGGGGAATTTCCCTAAATTTATCACCCACAATTTTGATTTCTGCACATCTAGACCATGTTGTCTAACAAATGTAAAATTTTATTTGCGATTCCATTACTCCTTTTGGTAAATGTCGAGGTGACATGGCATGCTTGTCACAATCCTGATTTGAGAACAAAAACCTATTTTTGGGGGTATTTTCCAAAATATTTTTTTCATTTTCTTTAGGTGTTAAATAAGTGACTAACTACTTACATTCCACCAAATCTGATTAAAATTGGAGCAGCCGTTCATGCGCTATGCCCAAAAAAGCTAAAAAATTTGAAAAAAATACCGTTTTGGTTTTTCACCTCCCAGGGGAATTCCCCTAATTATATTACCTAAAATTTTGGTTTCTGCTCATCTAGACCATGTGGTCTAATCAATGACCAAGTTTCATTGCGATTTAATTATTCTTTCTGGTAGAGCCACAAGCCATACCTGTCAAGCGTTTGACGAAAAAAAAGAAAAAAAAAAAGAAAAAAAACGGACAAAAACAATATGTGTCCCATTTTTCTAAATGGGACCCATATTAAGTCAGGAAATTTCCCGAGAGACAAAAGAATATAAGTACGACAGTCGTTCTGCAACTGTTCGGCACCGGTTTTTTTTATAACAAACGATATTCCGAAACTGTTAAAAATATTTACTATATATTTTAAGTAAAGTTGTAGGTGAATAATATAAGCCGAGAAAGGGACAAACGGACCCTACATATCGCACGTTACTACGGAAAATTCGTTAAAACATTCAATTCTTAAATACTTGATAACCAAATGTTTGCAAATTCGAAACTGATTACCAGATAGTCGGTTGTCTCCTTAAGCAAGTCACTTAACGTATGCTACATTGCCTGAACCCAGCGGATTAATGGGTTTTACTAAATTGAAGGAACGTGTCTATCATATACAACTCACTGCAGGAGCTTTGGTGGGCGCTAGATGATCTGACGAATACTCCTGTGTTACGGGGATAAACATAAATATCATATCCTCTTATCCTGCAGAGATATTGAGTCAGAGATGTCCAGCACGGTCAGCGAATCCAGGACGGACATGTAAGAGGGCCTGCACCAGGGACTCACAGTGTAAAGGCAGTTTAAAAAGATGCAGATGCGACAATGTCTGCGGGATGTCATGTTTTAACCCGAGTAAGTTAAAACTTAGGAAACAAACCCACTGAGGGTATAAGGTAAGGACGATTACCGATACCGATTTAAAACGACTATTTTTACACTAGAGAGTGTCAACCACGTGTTTAACCACCACTATTTGTAAAACACATGTTGTATGCCATATATATACGTGCTACAGGGTCCCTAACCACATTTTGTATTTTATACACTGAGTATAGTTTTTGTTTCTGCAAGCAAAAACGCATGGGTCCCATAGGTATCAAACCAAAATTCTTCTCCATGTGTAGGTAAAAAATAACAATCGTGTTAGATTTACGAAGGTTTCACCACAAATGTTTTAAATTAAAACTTTTTTTAAGTGCTGTATTGAAATGAAGCTAAATTCCTCCGCCCGATTTAGTTTTTGATGACTTCGGGGAATTCCTTATGGACTTAGCACATAAGTTTCTGTTTTTACATATCTGGGTAAAGTCATCTAACAGTTCTTAAAGTTTTAATCCAATATGACGAATCCTTGTTGGAGATGTCAGTGCAATGTGGCATGCTTGTCTCCATCATGAGTCAGGAACATATCTTCGTTTTTAAGGGAGTTACCCTAAGTAAATGTTTTATTTCTTTTAATTGGCACATGGTGGCTAACGATACAGCATTCCACCAAATCTGGTTAAAATTAGAGCAGCCGTTCAAACGCTATGGCCCGAACAGCTATTTTTTAGAAAAATAAGCGTTTTTGATTTTAACGTCTTAGGGGAATTCCCCTAGATTTATCACCCACAATTTTTCTACTTCGTATTTAAACCATGTTGTCTAACAAATGATTAAGTTTTGTTACTATTCCATTATTCCTTTTGGTAAATGTCAGGGCGTCATGCCATGCCTGTCACAATCATGATTTAAGAACAAAATCTTTTTGTCACAATCATGATTTAAGAACAAAAATCAGTGACTAATGCACTTACATTCCACCAAATCTGAATCAGATTGAAGCAGCCGTTCAAGCGCCATGACCAAAAAAAATAGTTTTTTTAGAAAAAATACCGTTTTGGTGTTTAACGCTCCGGGGGAATTCCCTGAACTTATCACCCTAAATTTTGGTTTTCTGCATATCTAGGCCATGTTGTTTAACAAATCACCAAGTTTCATTTCGATTCCAATATTCCTTTTGGTAGATGTCGGGTGTCATGCTTGTCAAAATCATGATTTGAGAACAAAATCCTATTTTTAGGGCATTGTCCTAGGTAATTTTTTTATATCTTCTAAGTGTTGAATTACTGACGAATACACTTACATTTTCCCATATATGATTTAAATTGGAGAAGCCGATCAAGCGCTATGGCCTAAAAAGCTAGTTTTTTATAAAAAATGACCGTTGGGGAATTCTCCTAAATTTATCACCCAAAATTTTGGTTTCTTTATATCTAGACCATGTTGTCTAACAAACACCAAAATTTGATTGCGATTTCATTTTTCCTTCTGGTAGATGTCGGGGCGACATGGCGTGCTTGTCACAATCATGATTTTAAAACAAAATCTTATTGTTTAGGGTATTTCCCTAGGTAATTTTTTTATATCTTCTAAGTGTTGAATTACTGACGAATACACTTACATTTTACCAACTCTCATTCAAATTGGAGCTGTCGTTCAAGCGCTATGCCCAAAAAAGCTCATTTTTTAGAAAAAAATACCGTTTTGGTTTGTAAGGTCCCAGGAGAATTCCTTCTGGTTTTATCTCTCAAAAAAAAGAAAAAAAAAAAAAAAAAAAAACGGACAAAAACCATATGTGTCTCAATTTTTCAAATGGGACCCATAATAAGCGCACCTATGAGAGTCGAGACAGCGCGTAGGGAATCGCAGATCGCATCAGGTATTGTAACTGGCTTACCTAGGGCCTACAAGGAACAATCCAACTACAATAGACAAGCGGTCTGCAACGGCTTCTCACAGTCTCAATTATACAATACATTGCAATATCACCGGTAACCCGACGGTGGGCGCGAGGTGATCTGACGATTGCCCGTGTGTTAACCACCTTGGTTTTCCATGTTACGGGGTTAAACATGTATATCCTAACCTATCCCAACCGACCTAACGGGTTAAAGAAATTATTTTAATGTCTTTTATACATTAAGATCATGTTTGCCGAGACCCAGAGCCGTTTCCCAATGGTCAAATAACTGGAGAGCGCACATACGGCCAGGCCATCACCTATTCCTGTGACGTCGGTTATAACTTGAAAATAAAAAGAACATGTCAATCAGACAAGAATTGGGGCGATTTTCAAATAAAATGCGATCGTGAGTATTTACTAACTTCGTAAGTATTTTCTTACTTCGTGATCATTTGCTAACTTTGTGAGTATTTGCTAACTTCATGAATATTTGTTAACTTCGTGAGTATTTGCTAATTTCGTGAGTATGTGCTAGCATTGTGAATATTTTATAACTTCGTGAGTATTTGCTAATTTGTGAGTATTTGCTAACTTCGTGAGTATGTGCTAACGTCGTGAGTATTTTATAACTTCGTGAGTATTTGCTAACTTGTGAGTATTTGGTAACATCGTGAGTGTCGTATCAACCTGCAAAATAAAAAAAATCCAAATTTTACTTGTCGACAAAGCAACCTGGATTACAGCTCCAATATTCCGGCAGGAATAAAGTGTGCACGGAGAAAAGTCCCAAATGCACGAGCATCACCGAACTTTGGAAGATATGACTTCGGATCAACTGTTCGATACACTTGCGCCGGTGGTTATCGACTGGTCGGTCAACGTGATGTACGATGTGTTGGAGAGAATACTTGGTCTGCAGATCCACCAGTTTGTGAAAGTTAGTTAACATTTGCAGACAAATATGCATATTTTTTAGAGTATTAGTTAAATTACAAGTTATTAGTTTCGAATACAACTTCTATCAACTACTATTGAATTCATTGTCATGGAAATCAACATTGTACAATTCTTAATTTTTTTAAACTTGTATATAAACTCTACTATATGCAAACTTCCAATCACTTTTGCAGACGAAAGAACGTGGATATGAGCTTCTTACCCTAATCACATTTGTACACCAAAGAGCCTGTGTATAAGTTAGGATAGGAAGATAGGTTATTCATGTTTATCCCCGTGAATGAGAAAACCAAGTGGTTTTTGGTAGAAAACATTAGTCTGCTGGGTTCAGGCAATGTCCGTAAAGTGCCTTGCCCAAGGACACAGCCGACTAGCTAGCGACCAGTTTCGATTGAAAGGCGACGCACTTAACCGCTAGACCAGTGGTTCCCAACCTTTTTCCCTTGGTGACCCCCTTAAAAATTTTCGAAGATTCCGTGACCCACACTTATATTCTATCCTAAATGCAAAATTAGAAGGTTAGCACAAAAATGCTTTACTTGCATTTATTAACAAATCAGTGCGATCGTTGACCTTGTAGGTCTGCAGCTAAACGCATATGATGCTCCCCTTAACTATCTTTACCAATTCCAAGTCTTGACTGATTTCTGTTGTATAATATACTAGGCTACTTCCGTAATAAAGTTCCAATTTGCAGCTATTGTACGTTCAGTCAAGTGGTCATAGTTTATGACATCACAGTGGACGATATGACATCACAGTGGACACATACTGATGCAATAATATTGTGCTACTAAGCAATCCGAATGAAATGTCTCAATGAAAAATTATGCACGGGATAGCACCATAGAGTACTAATATATATTAGTACTCTATGATAGCACATACTACGAGCGTACCGGTGCACCCAGTCCTATTGACATTTACCTTTGTTCTTACATTAGTAACAGCTTCGCGACCCCCTTTAACATGCTTTGCGACCCCTTTGGGGGTCGCGACCCCCAGGTTGGGAACCACTGCGCTAGACCAACCGGCCGGACATGTTCGATTCTGCAAACACCTAATTACATTTGTACACAAAGCAACCTGGATAAAAGCTCCACTATTTACCCAGGAATGAAGTGTACTGGAAAAAATGTCTCAAATGCACGAGCATCACCGAACTTTGAAAGACATGACTTCGGATCAACTGTTCGATACACTTGCGCCGGTGGTTATCGACTGGTCGGTGAACGTGATGTACGATGTGTTGGAGAGAATACTTGGTCTGCAGATCCACCAATTTGTGAAAGTAAGTTAACATTTGCAGACAAAAATGTATATTTTTAGAGTATCAGTTAAATTACAAGTTTGTAGTTTCGAATATTCTGTCAACTGCTATTGGATTTATTGTCATGGAAATCAACAAAACATTGCACAGACTTCTTCATATTTTGACATCTTTATATACAAGTTTTACCTCGTAAATTAAAAATCATGTTTTTTACACAAAACAACCTGGATATAAGCTCCATCTTACACTGTTCTATTCACATGTGCACACCAAGCGACCTGTGTATAAGCTCCACTCTGCAAACTCTTTTGCTGAAAAGAAACCGGTATATAAACTGCACTTTGAAAAGTTCCAAACATATTTATACACAAAGCAACCTACATATAAGTTACACCTTTCAAATTTACAATTACATTTAGACACAAATTAGCCAGGATAAAAGCTCCGGCGATCCCTAGGAATGAAGTGTACACGGAGAAATATCCCAAATGCACGATCATCACCGAACTTAGGAAGATATGACTTCAGATCAACTGTTCGATACACTTGCGCCGATGGTTATCGACTGGTCGGTCAACGTGATGTGTTGGAGAGAATACTTGGTCAGCAGATCCACCAGTTTGTCAAAGTTAGTTAACATTTTAAGAGTATCAGTTGGAAATGAAGTTGAGTTTCGAATATTCTGTCATCTGCTATTGGATTTATTGTCATGGAAATCAACTAAAAATTGTAGAATTCTTAATTTTTTTGACACTTGTATAAACTCAACTATGAAAACTTCCAATCACTTTTGTAGACGAAATAACGTGGATATGAGCTCCATATTAGACTGTCCTGATCACATGTGTACACCAAACAGCCTGTGTATAAGCTCCACTCTGCAAACACCTAATTACATTTGTACACAAAGTAGCCTGGATAAATGCTCCGCTATTTTTCACAGGAATAAAGTGTGCACCAAGAAATATCCCAAATGCCCGAGCATCTCCGAACTTTGGAAGATATGACTTTGGATCAACTGTTCGATACACTTGCGCCGATGGTTATCGACTAGTCGGTGAACGTGAAGCAAAATGTGTTGGAGAGAATACTTGGTCAGCAGATCCACCAGTTTGTCAAAGTTAGTACTCTTTTCAATCAAGTTAATTAAATGCTACATCTGTAAAAAATAACGTAGTGAGTTAGCACATCGCCTTACAGTCGAACGGTACTGTGATCGGAACATATCGCCAGCAGTAACCTGACAGTGGAGTCCAGGTTGTAGCGGCTGCTTATTTAATTTATGAGATTATTTAGAATTTACACGGTTGACCCGTAGAGGTTTTAGCTTTATTATTAATATTTGTCTCCATAAGCGCAACTACAAGTAATATAATGCATAAGCATAACCGTCTACGTAGTTTTATAAGAAGGGACGGACTCTAGGGTACGTTAAGCGTACCCGCCCCAGTTACCACTAGAGGCTAGGCTATACAGACTGCGAATTTGGAAACAGTGCTGTAGACCTGGACATCTCTGTGTGTCTCTCTGATAAAATGAGGTTTTTTATATGCGATTTTGCAACAAAGGAAATATACGATGCAGAGTATCTAAAACACGCACAATAGATGATATTTGCGCTCCGTACAATATAAAATCTAAGACATAACTTAGACATACGGTATAGTACTGGTTAAAGCTAGAAAGCAGTGTTGCATTAAACTATGCACATATGTAGCTGTGACATCCTAATTTAGCTGTATCATCACTATTTGGTCTTGTAACATGTCGATAACTCCCGGCGAGCCAGATTAAAAGACCAGACGGGGCGAACTTACCCCCGGCCGAAGTTTGACCAAGTCTGCTATATCTTATCCTAAATAAGAGAATAAACAATTAATTTTAAATAGAATCAATAGAGCTACTACAGTATGATATATATAATTAGGAGTTTTCAGTTTCAATTAAACAATTCCCGTGGGTCAGGTATTGTCCACTAAGTATCTTGTCCAAAGACACAACACAATCATATATTATTCAGCTGGTTTCGATCGCACATCCTTTCGGTTACTTGCAGACTGATGGCACTTATATGAGCAAATGGGTCTGACCTTATTCTAATATATTTAAAATATTCCCCTTGTGGTTGTGTAAATAAACCAGCAACTTTACACAGTGTAAATTAATTGTCAACTTCTCATAGGGATCCAGTGTCAAATACGAGCTGTCGCAAATGCTAGAACCCTTCCTGAGGGGCAATCCGTGTGGTACAGTGGAGACAGTGTGACTTATGAGTGTTTTGTCGGGTACCTAATGGTGGGGAGTGCTTCAGCCACATGCCGTAATGATACTACATGGTCAACCCCCCAACCAGTATGCTTGAGTAAGTGGAAAGTGTATATGTTCTCTTACCTACACCATCATTCAAATATTGCCTTTATTTTGTCACATATTGCAAGATTGCTTTAGTGTTTGAGAAAAATTTAATCTTTTTGAACACAAATGGAAAATAAATCTTAGGCTAACCACAACACAGCTATGCGGTAAATTCTTTTTAAGTTTTGATGAATTATACGATTTTTCACTAATTCTTATTAATATATAAACTTTCTATCATATAATCGCAATAGAAGATTAAACCAACGCTACTGCTCATTCAGGCAAACATTTGTCGGACTGGTTAGGCTGGCGGTTTAGTGCGTCGCCTTTCAATCGAAAGGTTGTAGGTGCGAAACTGGTCGCTTGCTAGTCGGTTGTGTCCTTGGGCAAGGCCTGCAGTCGTCATGCCTGTAGTCGAGTTGATGGAGCTATTATGGTTTGTGTATAACTAAATTACAGTTTGTGTATAATAAAAATTATAGTTATACTTTATCTAGATCGTGAAGGCAGTGTAAGTGGTTGTGATATAACAGATGATGAAGATTGTTTTTCTGAGTCTGCCTCTGGTTCAGGAAGTAAACCCCCAGGTAATGATTTTTTACAACATCACTAAATGTATAGAAATGAATTGTAGATAAATTAAGATACTCAATTTATATATTAAATCATATGCAACACACTGTAGTAGCTGTGCCTGACTTAATAGCTTGGTGGGTTACTTAAACCCAGTGGATAATGGGTTCTACTAAATTACAGTAACCTCCCAAAATCATTCACCACACACCACAATAGTTCCGGTAACGACAGTAGGCACGGTGTAATCTGGCGATTTACCCTGTTAATGCTACTTGTGTTATTCCATTAACGTCAATAAACATAAACATATCTTATTGCAATCCTAGCCTTAATCAACTGACAGTGAGCATAAATTATCGGACAATAACGATGGATAGGATATTTATGTTTAACCCCGTGAATGGGAAAACCAAGGATGTTAACTCACGGGCAATCGTCACATCACCTCGCACCCATCGTTGGGTTACCGAAGCTATATTAGTGTGTTGCCAATGATATACAGTCTTTCATTTTGGTAAAACCCATTAATACTTTGGGTTCAGGCAATGTCAGTTAAGTGACTTGCCCAAGGACACAACCGACTATCTAGCGGAACAGCTTTGAAACTGCACCCCTTCGGCTGAAAGGCAACGCAATAAAACACCAGTGGATTAGTAAAGGATCCTTGCCGAACAATTATTAATACACAATATTACAGTTAAATCGCAAACAAAAGAGTAATTATAAGAATTGACATTGTATCATTTGACTAGTCGTTGTATAATTTTTTCGTCGTTAAAATTGTATCATTAAAATCGGCGTTGTATCATTTGACTAGTCATTGTAAAATGTTTGCGTCGTTAAAATTGAATTATTAAAATCGGCGTTGTATCATTTGACTAGTTGTTGTAAAATGTTTGCGTCGTTAAAATTGTATCTTCAAAATCGACTTGCATCATTAGAATCGACGTTGTATCATTTAACTGGTCGTTGTAAAAATTTTTCGTCGTTAAAAGTGTATCATTAGAATCGACTTGCATCATTAGAATCGACGTAGTATCATTTTTGCGTCGATGACGTTCCATATCCAGAAACAAAAATCACAAATTAGAAACGAAAATTGTTTCTTAAAAACGAAATGAGAAACAAAAATTTGTAAATGCGTACAAAAGTATAGTCGCTATACCGTTCCCAATTACATTTGTAGACAAAACAACCTGGATAAAAGCTTTATTACTTTATTATTAAGCTTTATATTAAAAATAAACCAACGCTACTGCTCATTCAGGCAAACATTTGTCGGACTGGTTAGGCTGGCGGTTTAGTGCGTCGCCTTTCAATCGAAAGGTTGCAGGTGCAAAATTGGTCGCTTGCTAGTCGGTTGTGTCCTTGGGCAAGGCCTGCAGTCGTCATGCCTGTAGTCGAGTTGATGGAGCTATTATGGTTTGTGTATAACTAAATTACAATTTGTGTATAACTAAATTACAGATTGTGTATAATAAAAATTATAGTTATACTTTATCTAGATCATGAAGGCAGTGTCAGTGGTTGTGATGTAACAGATGATGAAGATTGTTTTTCTGGGTCCGCCTCTGGTTCAGGAAGTAGACCCCCAGGTAATGATTTTTTACATCATCACTAAATGTATAGAAATGAATTGTAGATAAATTAAGATACTCAATTTATATATTAAATCATATGCAACACACTGTAGTAGCTGTGCCTGACTTAATAGCTTGGTGAGTTACTTGAACCCAGTGGAAAATGGGTTCTACTAAATTACAGTAACCTCCCAAAATCATTAACGCCAATAAACATATCTTATTGCTATCCTAGCCTGAATCAACTGACATTGAGCATAAATTATCGGACAATAACGATGGATAGGATATTTATGTTTGACCCCGTGAATGGGAAAACCAAGGTTGTTAACTCACGGGCAATCGTCACATCACCTCGCACCTATCGTTGGGTTACCGAAGCTATTTTAGTGTGTTGCCAATGATATACAGTCTTTCATTTTGGTAAAACCCATTAATACTTTGGGTTCAGGCAATGTCAGTTAAGT
Source organism: Ciona savignyi (assembly GCA_000149265.1). Taxonomy (NCBI): domain Eukaryota; kingdom Metazoa; phylum Chordata; class Ascidiacea; order Phlebobranchia; family Cionidae; genus Ciona; species Ciona savignyi. The sequence goes on along the minus strand of CH002979.1, from coordinate 239,224 downwards.
GACTTGCCCAAGGACACAACCGACTAGCTAGCGGGACAGCTTTGAAACTGCACCCCTTCGGCTGAAAGTCAACGCAATAAAACACCAGTGGATTAGTAAAGGATTACCCTAATCACATTTGTACACCAAAGAGCCTGTGTATAAGTTGGAATAGGAGGATAGGATATTCATGTTTATCCCCGTGAATGAGAAAACCAAGTGGTTTTTGGTAGAAAACATTAGTCTGCTGGGTTGCCCAAGGACACAACCGACTAGCTAGCGACCAGTTTCGACTGAAAGGCGACGCACTTAACCGCTAGACAAACGGGCCGACATGTTCGATTCTGCAAACTCCCAATTATATTTGTACACAAAGCAACCTGAATAACTGCTCCGCTATTTCTCACAGGAATGAAGTGTGCACCAAGAAATGTCGCAAATGCCCGAGCATTGCCAAACTTTGGAAGATATGACTTCGGATCAACTGTTCGATACACTTGCGCCGGTGGTTATCGACTGGTCGGTGAACGTGATATACGATGTGTTGGAGAGAATACTTGGTCTGCAGTTCCACCAGTTTGTAAAAGTAAGTCAACATTTTGCAGACAAATATGCATATTTTTAGAGTATTAGTTAAATTACAAGTTTGTAGCTTCGATAACAACTTCTTTCATCTGCTATTGGATTTATTGTCATGGAAATCAACTAAACAATTAACAGAGCTCCTAATTTTTTGACATCTTTATATATAAGTTTTACTTTGCAAATTAAAAAATCATTTTCTACACAAAACAACCTGGATATAGGCTCCATCTTACACTGTCATATTCACATGTGCACACCAAACAACCTGTGTATAAGCGCCAATTTGCAAACACCTAATTACATTTGTACACAAAGTAGCCTGGATAAATGCTCCGCTATTTTCCACAGGGAATGAAGTGTACACCAAGAAATGTCGCAAATGCCCGAGCATTGCCAAACTTTGGAAGATATGACTTCGGATCAACTGTTCGATACACTTGCGCCGATGGTTATCGACTGGTCGGTCAACGTGATATACGATGTGTTGGAGAGAATAATTGGTCTGCAGATTCACCAGTTTGTGAAAGTAAGTCAACATTTTGCAGACAAAACTATTTTTACTACTATAATCTGATCCTATATTGTTCACGGACGGAAATCTATATTTCAAAGTTTCATTGCTAATATCAAATATCATATTTTTATTTAGTACACAATATATTTAGATTGGATATTCATGTTTATTCCCGTAAATGGGAAAACCAAGGGGTTAACACACGGGAAGTCGTCAGATCACCTAGCGCCCATCGTCAGGTTACCGGAGCTATTGCAGTGTGTTGTGTATGATTCACACGTTCCTTTAATTTAGTATAACCCATTAATCCGCTGGGTTCAGGCCATGTCCTTGAAGTGCATTTCCCATTGACACAACCGACGAGCTCGCGACTAGTTTTGAACCTACAACCTTTCGGTTGAAAGGCATCGCACTAAACCGCCAGACTAACGGGTCGGACCACTGTATCAAAAATTAATTACATTGTGAATATTAAATAGTTTAGGCTTTAAAAATACATATGACATATGCATGTTTGGACTTATGGTGTGGATTAATGGCACACATTTTATAATCACATGGATAAAACGTTAATCCTATAGATCACATAATATTTGATTTATATTGAAATTTGGTAAAGGGATTTTTGTAATTTTTGCCTATTGGACTTTTTCCTTTCAGGAGTGCGCTGTCCGAATATTGTTGTAAATAATGGGGGAGTGAGCCCTGTCACTCATGTTTGGGAATTTGGAGACGCAGCAACGATTACTTGCGATGACGGACACCGACTAGCTGGTTCTGGGCAGGTTATAAATTGCCAAGCAAACGGGGAGTGGGATGGTGCACCTACCTGTGAAGGTAGGATAGAATAAGATTTTTATGTCTATTCTCATGATTGTAAAAACCCAAGGGTAGTTATTAAACGGGCAATTGTCACAGTCAGCTCAAAGCTGGTGAGATCGAAACGAGCTGTTAGCAAAATGATTTATTCCTACAGCAGGATGCTTATCAAGCATCGCCTCTACCCAATGGATGGGTTGTACTAAAACTATTGGATGTTTTAATAATACACAACACACTGCAAGAGCTTTGGTAACCAGTTAGTAGGTGCACCTTACTGTGTTATAACTATTCTTTATTTTTTCCATTTATGAAGATAAAACAGAAGTTTCGTTTCCTAATATTCTTTATTATCTCCACAGCTATCACGTGTCCAGATCGTAATGTTGCCAATGGGGTAAAATGGCTTAACCAGGTAATATGGCATGTGAACGATGCAGTCTCATTCGTGTGTGAGGAGGGTTATCGCCTTGAAGGCCAAGCTGCATCAACATGCTCGGAGAACGGCCAATGGTCTGCTGCACTTCCACAATGCGTTGGTTCGTATTTATTATTTTAAAATATTCATTTCCATTTGTTAAAGCCCTTTCATGGTTCTGTAAATCTTCTGGTAATTCTTCCTTAAAAGGCAATTGTGCATTTAACCTGTTTTGATCATAGGATTTACTTCAGCTATTTTTATATAATTAATACAATGGATACTTTGGTTTGGTATTTTTAACCTATTTTACGGCCAAGTTAAAGCGATTTTCGGTGAGTGTCTTTTCGATAACCGACCACCTAGTTACTTTGGAATGCTCTAAGCCAAAATAACTAGAATATACATGAGAAAACAACCTGACTATGTTAATTTGTTTGGGAATGAAACAGTATTTTATCTACAAGACCATTTAATCTTGAATTTTACTGGGGGCAACCAATGGTTGTTAAATGCCTTTCTAAAATAAAGGATAAACTAAACAATCAAGCCTTTTGATCTTGCAATGGACAATTGATTTAATCTCAATCATACATACAATTCATTTAATCTCAATCATAGATAATAGTGGCAAAGTAATTTGATGATTGCTCACATGAGAATGACCCTATGACTTCCCATTCCTGGGGATAAAGCATGAATGTTCTATGCTATTCAATCAGAAGAAATTATGAGCCAACAACTGTGTAGTCGTTTTCATAATGGTGGGGGTGTCACAGCCAGTGGAAAATTCACATTGAAAATTTATCAACAATTGTTTGATATTACTTTTAAAGAAATCCAGGACCATTTATCACTACTAGTGTCCCAATTCTTTGGTGGCTAAAGATATTAGAGAGTGGTACCTGCTTTTAATATGTTAAAAGCATTCTATTAATATAATATCCTAAAACCTTATGGGGTTGTACAAATATACTTAAAGTGAATTGTCCAAAAATACATAAGAACAACAAGACACATGTCATAATTGCCTTGGTTTTTAACCTAAACTCATTGGTCATTTTAGTATATGCCGGATTGGGCATTTATCTTCGGCTTCAAATTAAAACGGGTTTGAAACTGGGCCACACTTAAAGGAATGAAAGAGGGAAGGCGGTAAAGAAAGAAACTGCTCACTTAAATTACGAAAATTAATTTAAACACTGTCCCAAACACTAAAGGTTGTTAACTCACGGGAAATCGTCACATCACCTCGCACCTATCGTTGGGTTACCGAAGCTATTTTAGTGTGTTACAAATGATATACAGTCTTTCATTTTGGTAAAACCCATTAATACTTTGGGTTCAGGCAATGTCAGTTAAGTAACTTCCTCAAGGACACAACCGACTATCTAGCGGTACAGCTTTGAAACTGCACCCTATCGGCTGAAAGGCAACGCAATAAAACACCAGTGGATTAGTAAAGGTTTACCCTAATCACATTTGTATACCAAAGAGCCTGTGTATAAGTTGGAATATGAGGATATGATATTCATGTTTATCCCCGGGAATGAGAAAACCAAGTGGTTTTTGGTAGAAAACATTAGTCTGCTGGGTTCAGACAATGTCCGTAAAGTGCCTTGCCCAAGGACACAACCGACTAGCTAGCGACCAGTTTCGACGGAAAGGCGACGCACTTAACCGCAAGACCAACCGGCCGGACATGTTCGATTCTGCAAACTCCCAATTATATTTGTACACAAAGCAACCTGAATAAATGCTCCGCTATTTCCCACAGGAATGAAGTGTGCACCAAGAAATGTCGCAAATGCCCGAGCATTGCCAAACTTTGGAAGATATGACTTCGGATCAACTGTTCGATACACTTGCGCCGATGGTTATCGACTGGTCGGTCAACGTGATGTACGATGTGTTGGAGAGAATAATTGGTCAGCAGATCCACCAGTTTGTCAAAGTCAGTAAGTTAGTAACCTTTTGCAGAAAAAAATGTATATTTTTAGAGTATCAGTTGGATTAGAAGTTAAGCTTCAAATGTAAACTGCTATTGGATTTATTGTCATGAAAATCGACTAAACATTGCATATATTTCTTCACGTTTTGACATCTTTTTATAGAAGCTTTTCCACCAGTTTGTCAAATTTAGTACTCTTTTCAATCAAGTTAATTAAATGCAACATCTATAAATAATGTAGTGAGTTAGTACATCGCCTTTCAGCAGAACGGTTCTGTGATCGGAACATATCGCCAGCAGTTATTTGACAGTGGAGTCCAGGTTGTAGCGGCTGCTTATTTAATTTATGATAATATTTAGAATTTACACGGTTGACCCGTAGCGGTTTTAGCTTTTAACGGTTGACCCGTAGCGGTTATTAATATTTGTCTCCATAAGCGCAACGGTACAAGTAAAATAATGCATAAGCATAACTGATTTATGAGTATTTGCTAACCCGTGAGTATTTGGTAACATCGTGAGTGTCGTATCAACCTGGATATACGATTCACTTTGCAAAGTCACGATAACATCTGTACACCAAACAGCCTGTGTATAAGCTCCACTCTGCAAAATTCAAATTTTACTTGTCGACAAAGCAACCTGGATTACAGCTCCAATATTCCGGCAGGAATAAAGTGTGCACGGAGAAAAGTCCCAAATGCACGAGCATCACCGAACTTTGGAAGATATGACTTCGGATCAACTGTTCGATACACTTGCGCCGGTGGTTATCGACTGGTCGGTCAACGTGATCTACGATGTGTTGGAGAGAATACTTGGTCAGCAGATCCACCAGTTTGTAAAAGTTAGTTAACATTTTAAGAGTATCAGTTGGAAATGAAGTTGAGTTTCAAATATTTTGTCAACTGCTATTGGATTTATTGTCATAAAAATCAACTAAAAATTGTAGAGTTCTTTATGTTTTAACATCTTTATATAGAAGCTTTTCCACCCGTTTGTCAAAGTTAGTACTCTTTTAAACCAAGTTAAATGAATGCTACATTTGTAAAAAATAACGTAGTGGGTTAGTACATCGCCTTTCAGCCGAACGGTTCTATGATCGAAACATATCGCCAGCAGTAACCTGACAGTGGAGTACAGGTCATTTGATGATTACCCATGTGACAATTTTTTTGAATTATAAATTAATTATTCAATATCCCAGGTGTGGGCACACTTGGCCAAGTTTATGGCCAAAATATTTTCATTTTTAGACTGGAATCATTGGCCAAAATTATTTCATTCTTAGACTGGCGGTCTAAATGATTGAGCCGCCTCTTACATATGGTTCGTCACTGTTGATAAAAAACATTAAACTAAGAAATACGGTACCGTACTGGTTAAAACCAGAAAGCACTGCACAAAACGATGCACATATGTAGCTGTGACATCATTATTTACCTGTAACATTGCTGTTTAGTCTTGCAACATGTCAATATCACACCACCATACCAGAATAAAAGACCCGACGGTCCAGATTTGGCATGCCGGCTATAGTTTGCCCATTTCTGCTATATCGTATCCTGACTAAAAGAATAATTAATTAATTTTAAATAGGATTTATAGAGCTACTGCAGTATGATATATATCATTGTTTCAGTTTCAATTAAACAATTCACGTGAGTTCAGGTATTGTCCACTAAGTCTCTTGTTCAAAGAAACAATCATTTATCCTGCGCTGGTTTCGATCGCACATCCATGCGGTTACTTGCAGACTGATGGCACAAAACAATGGGGCTGATCTTATTCTAATATCCTTCAAATATTTCCCTTGGGGTTGTGTAAATTAATTGTCAACTTCCCACAGGGATCCAGTGTCAAATACGAGCTGTCGCAAATGCTAGAACCCTTCCTGAAGGACAATCCGTGTGGTACAGTGGAGACAGTGTGACTTATGAGTGTTTTGTCGGGTACCTAATGGTGGGGAGTGCTTTATCTACATGCCGTGATGATACTACATGGGCAACCCCCCAACCAGTATGCTTGAGTAAGTGGGAAAATCAAGGATGTTAACTCACGGGCAATCGTCACATCACCTCGCACCTATCGTTGGGTTACCGAAGCTATTTTAGTGTGTTGCCAATGATATACAGTCTTTCATTTTGATAAAACCCATTAATACTTTGGGTTCAGGCAATGTCAGTTAAGTGACTTGCCCAAGGACACAACTGACTATCTAGCGGGACAGCTTTGAAACTGCACCCCTTCGGCTGAAAGGCAACGCAATAAAACACCAGTGGATTAGTAAAGGATCCTTGCCGAACAATTATTAATACACAATATTACAGTTAAATCGCAAACAAAAGAGTAATTATTAAAATTGACATTGTATCATTTGACTAGTCGTTGTATAATTTTTTCGTCGTTAAAATTGTATCATTAAAATCGGCGTTGTATCATTTGACTAGTCGTTGTAAAATGTTTGCGTCGTTAAAATTGTATCTTTAAAATCGACTTGCATCATTAGAATCGACGTTGTATCATTTAACTGGTCGTTGTAAAAATTTTGCGTCGTTAAAAGTGTATCATTAGAATCGACTTGCATCATTAGAATTGTAGCGACATTCGCGGCTTGTGTAATATTTGTTGCACATTATGTTAAGTTTTTTTTAATTGTTTAATTAAGCCATTATTCATTGCTGCACATCTGCGTGCGCCTGTTCTAAAAACCTTTGTGTCTCACTTCCTGTAACGGGATATAACCCCCATGCCATATGTATTGCAAGCTGATGTTTCGTGTATAAAGTCTTTGCATGAAATATTATCGAAAACGCGTTTTGGAATAAGCACCAAAATAAATCGCCTGCCGGGTCGCGGCTCCGAGCATGTTTAAGCAACCAGTTGAAGTGTATGTGTTTTACTGAATTAGTTTATAAGATACAATTCAGAAACCTTCCGAGACGGAGTCAATTCGGAGTATTATTAGTTGGAGAATTTAGGTCAGGTTCAGTGCTATAGCTATAAGCACTCCAAAACAACAACAAAAGAACCTGATTCTCCACAGTGGTGAATCTCCAATACGTGTTTGAACACGCAGGTCTATTTACCAAGAAAAATGTGTTGGAGAAACAATCTATTCAATTTTCCGATGACAACAGAAAAGCCGCAAGTGAGAATTTGTTGGTTTCATAAACATTTTGATAACCGAGCACGAAAATGCAACCCAGGCTGCAATTGGTCAGCAATATACAGCAAAACAGCAAGAACAAAACCCAAATCAACATTCCACAAGTCAAGTCCAGGATATCACGCGAAGTCCGGTTTATTTTTTGTTGAAGACGTGGCAAACAACTTCAAGTTTCTGGTGGACCCCAGAGCATCAGTTTCTCTTTTACCCAATTTAGAAGACAGACGTTCTATTTTTTACAAACATTCCGGAAAACTACAACTAAGCGAAACGAACTGCTCATCAACTGGAAACAAGGAATTGGACGTTTCATTACAAGGTGTGGGATCTTTCGAATGGAACTTTCAAATCGCAAACGTTCGCCATGCCGTGATTGGTTTGGACTTTGTAAAGCATTTCAATCTCATTGTGGATGGGCGAAGTGGCCATCTACGTCGTCGTCCGGAAGAAACGAATTCCGCGCCACCCGGCATAAAGCACAAAGAAGATACAGTGGATCGAAGGGAAGCGCTGAAAACGCCAGAACTCATGGGTCTAATAAAGAAACCGTCATTTACGAGCAGCACAATCAAAGAGGAAAACAATATTTTCGACATTTTGGTCGAGTCGGAAAAGACTTTTCTTCACGACACGCGTCGCAAACCTGAGCGATCACCTGGGCTCACGTACTTACAAGTTTGTCGTTTTCGTGGTGGCCGTTTCGTCTATGAGACGGATCTTTGACTGTCACCGAGTTGTTCAGCATTTTGCTCAAGGATTGGTGAGAAATGTGAATAGGGTATACGATCACGACTAAAGCATTATTGATTATTACACGAGTATTGAATATCGTCTAGAGTGGCCTATTTTATATGAGTATTTTGTGTCTACTGGGTATGTTATTGCGTGTCGAGGATGCTCCACGCCGACTATTTTGTATACGAGTATGTTTTTATGTCTATTGTCTATAGCGTGATTTGTGTCTGAATAATGCTTTGGTTTGATTTTTTTGTCCTCTGCATGGACCGCCAATGCTTTGGCTTAGCGAATAACCTGATAGTTATTTCATAGGCCCTATACAACAAAAACCTTGTTCAGTTTATTTTACAGATTTCATCCACATTTCGCCATCGATGAGACCCAACCTATTCGATTTATTGAAAATGATTTTCGCGCCACCATTTGAAAGCCGCGAATTCCTACAATGATTTATGTAGACCCCATATCGGATTAATAGTTTTCAAAATTTAAAATTTTGGGGAAAAAGAAGCTATGTAGCGACATTCGCGGCTTGTGTAATATTTGTTGCACATTATGTTAAGTTTTTTTTAATTGTTTAATTAAGCCATTATTCATTGCTGCACATCTGCGTGCGCCTGTTCTAAAAACCTTTGTGTCTCACTTCCTGTAACGGGATATAACCCCCATGCCATATGTATTGCAAGCTGATGTTTCGTGTATAAAGTCTTTGCATGAAATATTATCGAAAACGCGTTTTGGAATAAGCACCAAAATAAATCGCCTGCCGGGGCGCGGCTCCGAGCATGTTTAAGCAACCAGTTGAAGTGTATGTGTTTTACTGAATTAGTTTATAAGATACAATTCAGAAACCTTCCGAGACGGAGTCAATTCGGAGTATTATTAGTTGGAGAATTTAGGTCAGGTTCAGTGCTATAGCTATAAGCACTCCAAAACAACAACAAAAGAACCTGATTCTCCACAGAATCGACGTAATATCATTTGTGCGTCGATGACGTTCCATATCCAGAAACAAAAATCACAAATTAAAAACGAAAATTGTTTCTTAGAAACGAAATGAGAAAAAAAAATTTGTAAATGCGTACAAAAGTATAGTCGCTACCGTTCCCAATTACATTTGTAGACAAAACAACCTGGATAAAAGCTTTATTACTTTATTATTAAGCTTTATATTAAAAATAAACCAACGCTACTGCTCATTCAGGCAAACATTTTTCCGTCTGGTTAGGCTGGCGGTTTAGTGCGTCGCCTTTCAATCGAAAGGTTGCAGGTGCAAAATTGGTCGCTTGCTAGTCGGTTGTGTCCTTGGGCAAGGCCTGCAGTCGTCATGCCTGTAGTCGAGTTGATGGAGCTATTATGGTTTGTGTATAACTAAATTACAGTTTGTGTATAATAAAAATTATAGTTATACTTTATCTAGATCGTGAAGACAGTGTCAGTGGTTGTGATGTAACAGATGATGATTGCTTTTCTGGGTCCGCCTCTGGTTCAGGAAGTAGACCCCCAGGTAATGATTTTTTACATCATCACTAAATGTATAGAAATGAATTGTAGATAAATTAAGATACTCCATTTATATATTAAATCATATGCAACACACTGTAGTAGCTGTGCCTGACTTAATAGCTTGGTGAGTTACTTGAACCCAGTGGATAATGGGTTCTACTAAATTACAGTAACCTCCCAAAATCATTAACGCCAATAAACATATCTTATTGCTATCCTAGCCTGAATCAACTGACAGTGAGCATAAACTATCAGACAATAACGATGGATAGGATATTTATGTTTGACCCCGTGAATGGGAAAACCAAGGTTGTTAACTCACGGGCAATCGTCACATCACCTCGCACCTATCGTTGGGTTACCGAAGCTATTTTAGTGTGTTGCCAATGATATACAGTCTTTCATTTTGGTAAAACCCATTAATACTTTGGGTTCAGGCAATGTCAGTTAAGTGACTTGCCCAAGAACACAACCGACTAGCCAGCGGGACAGCTTTGAAACTGCACCCCTTCGGCTGAAAGGCAACGCAATAAAACACCAGTGGATTAGTAAAGGATTACCCTAATCACATTTGTACACCAAAGAGCCTGTGTATAAGTTGGAATAGGAGGATAGGATATTCATGTTTATCCCCGTGAATGAGAAAACCAAGTGGTTTTGGTAGAAAACATTAGTCTGCTGGGTTCAGGCAATGTCCGTAAAGTGCCTTGCCCAAGGACACAACCGACTAGCTAGCGACCAGTTTCGACTGAAAGGCGACGCACTTAACCGCTAGACCAACCGGCCGACATGTTCGATTCTGCAAACTCCCAATTATATTTGTACACAAAGCAACCTGAATAACTGCTCCGCTATTTCCCACAGGAATGAAGTGTGCACAAAGAAATGTCGCAAATGCCCGAGCATTGCCAAACTTTGGAAGATATGACTTCGGGATCAACTGTTCGAATACACTTGCACCGGTGGTTATCGACTGGTCGGTCAACGTGATGTACGATGTGTTGGAGAGAATACTTGGTCTGCAGTTCCACCAGTTTGTAAAAGTAAGTCAACATTTTGCAGACAAATATGCATATTTTTAGAGTATTAGTTAAATTACAAGTTTGTAGCTTCGATAACAACTTCTTTCATCTGCTATTGGATTTATTGTCATGGAAATCAACTAAACAATTAACAGAGCTCCTAATTTTTTGACATCTTTATATATAAGTTTTACTTTGCAAATTAAAAAATCATTTTCTACACAAAACAACCTGGATATAGGCTCCATCTTACACTGTCATATTCACATGTGCTCACCAAACAACCTGTGTATAAGCGCCATTTTGCAAACACCTAATTACATTTGTACACAAAGTAGCCTGGATAAATGCTCCGCTATTTTCCACAGGAATGAAGTGTACACGGAGAAATGTCCCAAATGCACGAGCATCACCGAACTTTGGAAGATATGACTTCAGATCAACTGTTCGATACACTTGCGCCGATGGTTATCGACTGGTCGGTCAACGTGATATACGATGTGTTGGAGAGAATAATTGGTCTGCAGATTCACCAGTTTGTCAAAGTAAGTCAACATTTTGCAGACAAAACTATTTTTACTACTATAATCTGATCCTATATTGTTCACGGACGGAAATCTATATTTCAAAGTTTCATTGCTAATATATCAAATATCATATTTTTATTTAGTACACAATATATTTAGATTGGATATTCATGTTTATTCCCGTAAATGGGAAAACCAAGGGGTTAACACACGGGCAGTCGTCAGATCACCTAGCGCCCATCGTCAGGTTACCGGAGCTATTGCAGTGTGTTGTGTATGATTCACACGTTCCTTTAATTTAGTAGAACCCATTAATCCGTTGGGTTCAGGCCATGTCCTTGAAGTGCATTTCCCATTGACACAACCGACGAGCTCGCGACTAGTTTTGAACCTACAACCTCTCGGTTGAAAGGCGTCGCACTAAACCGCCAGACTAACGGGTCGGACCACTGTATCAAAAATTAATTACATTGGGAATATTAAATAGTTTAGGCTTTAAAAATACATATGACATATGCATGTTTGGACTTATGGTGTGGATTAATGGCACACATTTTATAATCACATGGATAAAACGTTAATCCTATAGATCACATAATATTTGATTTATATTGAAATTTGGTAAAGGGATTTTTGTAATTTTTGCCTATTGGACTTTTTCCTTTCAGGAGTGCGCTGTCCGAATATTGTTGTAAATAATGGGGGAGTGAGCCCTGTCACTCATGTTTGGGAATTTGGAGACGCAGCAACGATTACTTGCGATGACGGACACCGACTAGCTGGTTCTGGGCAGGTTATAAATTGCCAAGCAAACGGGGAGTGGGATGGTGCACCTACCTGTGAAGGTAGGATAGAATAAGATCTTTATGTCTATTCTCATGATTGTAAAAACCAAAGGGTAGTTATTAAACGGGCAATTGTCACAGTCAGCTCAAAGCTGGTGAGATCGAAACGAGCTGTTAGCAAAATGATTTATTCCTACAGCAGGATGCTTATCAAGCATCGCCTCTACCCAATGGATGGGTTGTACTAAAACTATGGGATGTTTTAATAATACACAACACACTGCAAGAGCTTTGGTAACCAGTTAGTAGGTGCACCTTACTGTGTTATAACTATTCTTTATTTTTTCCATTTATGAAGATAAAACAGAAGTTTCGTTTCCTAATATTCTTTATTATCTCCACAGCTATCACGTGTCCAGATCGTAATGTTGCCAATGGGGTAAAATGGCTTAACCAGGTAATATGGCATGTGAACGATGTAGTATCATTCGTGTGTGAGGAGGGTTATCGCCTTGAAGGCCAAGCTGCATCAACATGCTCGGAGAACGGCCAATGGTCTGCTGCACTTCCACAATGCGTTGGTTCGTATTTATTATTTTAAAATATTCATTTCCATTTGTTAAAGCCCTTTCATGGTTCTGTAAATCTTCTGGTAATTCTTCCTTAAAAGGCAATTGTGCATTTAACCTGTTTTGATCATAGGATTTACTTCAGCTATTTTTATATAATTAATACAATGGATACTTTGGTTTGGTATTTTTAACCTATTTTACGGCCAAGTTAAAGCGATTTTCGGTGAGTGTCTTTTCGATAACCGACCACCTAGTTACTTTGGAATGCTCTAAGCCAAAATAACTAGAATATACATGAGAAAACAACCTGACTATGTTAATTTGTTTGGGAATGAAACAGTATTTTATCTACAAGACCATTTAATCTTGAATTTTACTGGGGGCAACCAATGTTTGTTAAATGCCTTTCTAAAATAAAGGATAAACTAAACAAACAAGCCTTTTGATCTTGCAATGGACAATTGATTTAATCTCAATCATACATATAATTCATTTAATCTCAATCATAGATAGTAGTGGCAAAGTAATTTGATGATTGCTCACATGAGAATGACCCTATGACTTCCCATTCCTGGGGATAAAGCATGAATGTTCTATGCTATTCAATCAGAAGAAATTATGAGCCAACAGCTGTGTAGTCGTTTTCATAATGGTGGGGGTGTCACAGCCAGTGGAAAATTCACATTGAAAATTTATCAACAATTGTTTGATATTACTTTTAAATAAATCCAGGACCATTTATCACTACTAGTGTCCCAATTCTTTGGTGGCTAAAGATATTAGAGAGTGGTACATGCTTTTAATATGTTAAAAGCATTCTATTAATATAATATCCTAAAACCTTATGGGGTTGTACAAATATACTTATAGTGAATTGTCCAAAAATACATAAGAACAAAAAGACACATGTCATAATTGCCTTGGTTTTTAACCTAAACTCATTGGTCATTTTAGTATATGCCGGATTGGGCATTTATCTTCGGCTTCAAATTAAAACGGGTTTGAAACTGGGCAACACTTAAAGGAATGAAAGAGGGAAGGCGGTAAAGAAAGAAACTGCTCACTTAAATTACGGAAATTAATTTAAACACTGTCCCAAACACTAATCTCAATCCCAGAACTGACCTTTACTTCAACCCCATTTTAAAAACTAACACTAATGTCATAATCTTCATTTTAGTGTGCAGTTTTTCCTCCTTCCCTCCTTCCCACTCTCCCTCCTTTTAGTTTTTCCCTTTGAAACATATGATTTCTATTTAGAGCAGGACGGTTGGAGGGGTTGGTCGACATGGAGCAGATGTGATACCTCATGCCTGAGCACGTTTGAAATTCGACAGCGAGTATGTTTACAAGCAGGTAGATGTCCTGGACGGAATATTGGACAAAGACCTTGCCGTTCTTCATCTACAAGTGAGAGTTTTAATACAATTAGCTATATTTTGCATTTCTTGAGAGATGTCTTTATACTCTTTTTCTCTGTAGAGATATTGTAATCCTCTTTTTTCTTCAAAAATGCCTCTTTCGTATATTTTTTTCAAAGATGTCTTTATCCTCTTGTATTCTTAAAAGATGTCTTTATCCTTTTTTGTAGATTTCTTTATCTTTTATGTTTTATTTTCAAACTAGGTGCTGTATTAATCACCAGCTGAATTTAAATTCCATTGAATCTAATTTAAAAAAAAGTTTTGTGGCTGAATGGTAAATACAACCTATAAATATACAATCTTATAGATTAACAGATCTTCGGTTCAAAACTTAGCCTGTTAAAAAAAGGGGGAAAATAATATTATTTTCCAGATTTCGAAGGAAAAACTTACACGGTGGTAGAAATGCGTCGTAATTTTAACGGAGCTCGGCGGTTTTGCCGAAGCCAAGGTGGTGATCTCGCTACAATGAAGAACGCTGATGTCAGAAACCATCTCTACGATGTCGTTCGTGGTTACAGCAATGTATATCGGATGCAGTTTTTCTTCGGGTTACAACGGACACGGCATACAAATTGGCAATGGGTGGACAACACAACAGCAGGAGACAGACACAATGGACTTTACCATTCCTGGAAGGGAGTTGAACCAAACAACGTTTTTGGATATGAATTTTGTGGATCGTTTTACACTTGGAATGGAGGATGGAACGATGTTCCATGCGCTTTTTGTTTGTTTTTTATTTGCCAAAAAGGCAAGTATGTTTGACACTACAGCACCGACGATAACCATACTAGGATATGTAATCTGAGAATAATTTAAATGTATTAGAAAATCCTTAAGTTTTTACATTCCTGGTTACACATGTACCATATTTATTCAAATTACTACGAAAGAATACATTATTTATGTTTTTTCTGTGAATGAAAAATGTAGAATGTTTTTACCACCGGGTTATTAAAGTTAAAATGTTTCTTCAGTTTCAAGATAACGAATAATCAACTGGTTCCATGCGATGTTTACTAAGTGTCTTGTCCAAAGACATAACTGACTAGCCACCAGTTTCGATCCTAAAAAACAAACCAATCCTAGTAAACATACTTGCTGTCGAATTTCAATTTGACTTGCAATTTGTAATTTTTGATTAATTTAGTAATAATCTACACGATTACAATTCTATTTATAACCAATTCTCAATGGAGTCGTCTATTAGTCAATTCCTGTAGTCAAAGAGCACAACCTTTCCAGTCTTTAATTTGCTCACATTTATCATTTATGGTTGTTTAGTAAAACGTACTATTTTGCAGCCCAAAAACAGCTTGGGTATTTGCACAATCACGCTTAGCTGTATGCTCTGTTTACAAACTAAATTTAGGTAATAAATTGATTCCTCTGATCATGTTTAGATGTCGAATGCACTCGACCTAACACACCAGACGGGTTGTCGGTGAACGCCTCCTTAAGCGTAGCTTCGTTTCGTGTTGGTTCTAGACTTGAATTCCGATGCACATCAGTTAATGAAAGACTTGTGGGGGAGCGGTTGGTTACTTGTTTAGCAGACGGAAGTTGGAACCTTCCCACTCCTGAATGTGGTGAGTTTAGTTAGGATAGGATATTTATGTTTATCCGTGTTAATGGAAACCCCAAAGGGGTTAACACACGGACAATCGTCAGAATACCTCGCGCCCATCGTTGGGTTACTGTAACTATTTCAGTGTGTTTTATATGATAGACACGTCCTTTAATTTCGTAGAACCCATTAATCCGCTGAGTTCAGGCAATGTCCGTAAAGTGCCTTGCCCGAAGACGCAACCGACTAGCTAGTGACCAGTTTCGCACCTTCAACCTTTCGATTAAAAGGCGACGCACTTAACCGCAAGGCTAAACGGCCGGACAAATGAATAACCCATCCTATCCTAGAGTTGGACCCCTGTGTTAGCACTCCATGTCAAAACAATGGGAAGTGTATGAAGGTTGATGGAATATCGTACACTTGTACATGCCAACAGAATTACAAAGGAGACAACTGTGAAACAAGTAACTACTGCATTCTTTAACAACTTAAGTATGAGGCTTGTTTGACCAACCGATTTGTTTGTTGGGTTAGTGCGACGCATTTCAGCCGAAAGGTTACAAGTTTGAAAGTCAACCGATTTGTCTGTTGGGTTAGTGCGACGCATTTCAGCCGAAAGGTTACAAGTTTGAAAGTTAGTTAGTTGTGTCCTTGGGCAAGGCACCTAACACACATTGCTTCAATCCAGGTTTCTACTAAATTGTAGGAACTTCCTAATCATACACAACATGCTACAGTAGCTCTGGTAACTCGACGATGGGCGCGAGGTGATTAATGATTGCCTGTGTGTTACCCCCCTTGGTTTTACCATTCACAGGGACAAACATCAACATACCATTATCATTCCTTATATATCATTAGGTAAGTATCATGTAAAACATATGGTATTACAATATGTCCTTATCCGAATTGCTGGAGCTATTACAGTGTTTAAAACACGACTTTTAATTTGGACAACTCATTAGATATCACTGGGTTGGAGTAATTTAAAGTGACTTTCTCAGATGCACGGTAATACACCTCATGCCCACAGTAGAATGGCTGAAGCTCTTATAGTTTGTGTATAACTAAATTAGAGTAGAACAAATTAATTTACTGAGTTCGGTCAATGTCCGTTAAGTACTCTTCCCAAAAAGACAACCGACTAGTTAGAGATCAGTTTCAAACCTGAAACTATTTGTCTAATAGGAACGAACTAACACACCAATCTAATGCCGAAATATTTTCAGTTATAAACCCCTGCTTTAACACTCCATGTCAAAATGGGGGTACGTGTACCCGGAACGGACAGGATTATCAATGCACATGTCAGGGGAGATTTGAAGGTCCCAACTGCGAAAATGGTAGGAGATGTTTTCGTGCTTTTTTTCTGCCGGAAAATCTGTATTCTATGAATATTGAAATGGAAAAGTTTCTGTGTTAATTTGCACTTAACATTTATCTTACATGTGATGTAACAGTAAGTAAAGTTTATAAACAATAACAGAGACTTCCAACCAGATACCTATCAGATGTTCTTCCCCGTGAATGGAAAAAAACAAAGGGAATTAAAACTTTCCCTCGCGCCTACCGTCGGGTTACTGGAGATATTGCTTTGTGTTCTGTATGATTCACACATTCCTTCAATTTAGTAGAACCAATTATTCTGCTAGGTTCAGGCAATATCCGTTAAGTGCCTTGCTCAAAGACACAATCAACTAGCTAGCGACCAGTTTCGTACCTGCAACCTTTAAGCTGAAAGGCGGCGCACTTAACCACCAAAATAACCCGTCGGAGTGTAAATGACATAAATATACTCATTTATAACCCTGCGTGAACATTAGATACTCATTTCTAACCCTGTATGGACATTAGATACCTATTATGGGTCCCATTTGGAAAAATGGAACACATATTGTTTTTGTTCCTTTTTTTTTTTTTTTTTTTTTCTTTTTTTTTTCGTCAAAGGTTTGACAGGCATGGCATGTCCCGACATCTACCAGAAGGAATAATGGAATTGCAATGAAAATTTGACATTTGTAAGAGAACATGGTCTAGATATGCAGAAACCAAAATTTTGGGTGATAAATCTAAGGAAATTCCCCGGAGACGTTAATAACCAAAACGGTATTTTTTCTAAAAAAACTTGTTTTTTTTGTGGCATAGCGCTTGAACGGCTGCTCCAATTCGATTCAGATTTGGTGGAATGTAAGTGCATTACCTACTAATTTAACAATTAGAAAAAATAAATAAAAAATCTAGGGAAATACCCCAAAAAATAAGATTTTGTTCTCAAATCATGATTGTGACAGGCATGACATGACGCCCCGACATCTACCAGAAGAAAGAATAAAATAGTAATAAAGCTTGGTCATTTGTTAGACAACATGATCTAGATACGTAGGAGCAAAATTGTAGGTGATAAATCTAGGGGAATTCCCCGGAGACGTTAAAATCCAAAACGGTATTTTTTTTTAAAAAAACTAGTTTTTTGGCATAGCGCTTGAACGGCTGCTCCAATCTGATTCAGATTTGGTGGAATGTAAGTGCATTACCTACTAATTTAACAATTAGAAAAAATAAATAAAAATATCTAGGGAAATACCCTAAAAAATAAGATTTTGTTCTCAAATCATGATTGTGACAGGCATGGCATGACGCCCCGACATCTACCAGAAGGAATAATAAAATAGTAAGAAAGCTTTGTTATTTGTTAGACAACATGATCTAGATACGTAGGAGCAAAATTGTAGGTGATAAATCTAGGGGAATTCCCCGGAGACGTTAAAATCCAAAACGGTTATTTTTTAAAAAATTAGCTTTTCGGAACATAGCGTTTAACCGGCTGCTCTAATTTTGATCAGATTCGGTGGAATGCTAGATCGTTGGCCACCCTGTGTCACTTAAAAGAAAGTAAACATTTACTTAGGGTAATCCCCTTAAAAATGAAGATATGTTCCTGACTCATGATTGTGACAAGCATGCCACATTGCACTGACATCTCCTACAAGGATTCGTCAAATCGGATTAAAACTTTAAGAATTGATAGTTAACATGACCCACATATGTAAAAACATAAACTTATTTACCAAGCATATAGGGAATTTCCCGATGCCATGAAAACTAAATCGAACTGTTTAAGAAATTTAGCTTCTTTTCAATACAGCACTTATAAAAAGCTTTAATTTAAAACATTTGTGATGAAATCTTTGTAAATCTATCACGATTGTTCTTTTTTACCTACACATGGAGAAGAAGTTTGGTTTGATAACTATGGGACCCATGAGTTTATGCTTGCAGAAACAATAACTACATACACAGTGTATAAAATACAAACTGTGGTTAGGGACCCTGTAGCATGAATATATGGCATACGACATGTGTTTTACAAATAGTGGTGGTTAAACACGTGGTTGACACTCTCTAGTTAATTTACACAGCATTACTTTCGACAGTAAAACGATGTCCGGATATGAATTTAAGCCCTGGTGTTCGTACAACTCCTGGTAGCAGTTTTACAGTTGGTGGATCAGCCAGGTTTCAGTGCATTGATACTAACAAGGTACTCAGTGGTAACCTGGAGTCAAACTGTTTGTCTGATCAAACGTGGGATAAAAGCCCCCCTACTTGTGGTAAGTATGTCGTATATGCTTTGTGTATCTCTTGTGGTTTACGTGCTGATATGACATAACGTCTTAGTCATACACAACATACTGAAATAACCCCTAGAACCCGACGTTGGGCGCAAGGTGATATAATTGTCTGTATTTTAATCCCCTTGGTTTTCCCATTTTCGGAGATAAACATGAATATCCCATTCTATTATTTTATACTCGTTACTCATTACAACACTGAAATTCCGTATGCAACGATTGTCTGAAACTGCAGACTTCACGTGAGGTGATCTGACGATTGCCTATGTGTCAACGCCCTTGTTTTTTTCATTCACGGGGGTGAACATAAAACCTATACCACATTCACATGACAAAGCATTGGATAACCACAACCTTATTATACAGTGGCTCCCGTTGTAATGTGCCCGGAGCTGCTTGCGCCTTTAAATGGGAATTTAATCCTACGCGGCGGGACATCGCGTAACGTTGGAGCAACGTACCGGTACAGATGTAACGAAGGGTACACCTTAAAGGGTGCCTCGTCATATATTGTATGTTTGGATGATCATACTTGGTCACTTGCTGAAAGTGAACGTCCGCGCTGCATAGGTTTGTCTTATGTTATCCATGTTTAATTCTGACCATTATGGGCATAGATTACTCTGCTATCAAATAAAGATTGGTGGTTTCTAAACACTGGAATCCTCAGGTTAAAAACTGTGTGCGACCGAATAGTTTCGTGAGTCGCATTTCTGCAGAAAGGTTGCTGATTCGAAACTGTTCAGTGGCTAATTGGTTGTGTGATTAGCGGACATTGCCAGATGGTTCAACGGATTTTACCAAAATTGAAAAAAATACTTCTAAACCATGTAATATTCTGCAAAAGTTTTGCTAATCCGACATTGGACGCGAGGTTATATGACGATTGCCCGTGTGTTAACGCCCCCTGTGCTTTTTTATTCATGGAAATAAACATGATTAATATTATTTCCAGTCCCGGGCTGCACGATTTTCCTGTTACCTCCCGGAGTATCCCTACCGCAAGGTAAACACCCCGTGGGCAGGCAACTTACTGTAGTCTGTAGCGGCAACCAGGTCTTGAGGGGCGGCCCTCCTAGCATTGTGTGCAGAGGTCGAAATGTGTGGAGCACTCCTATCAACAGCTATTTATGTAGCCCGCAATAATTGGTTATGTGACACAAAAAAGTGACACAATAAAGTATGTTGTTATGATTATATGTTGTGTTGATTTTTTATTTTTTTATTGGCGATTGGGATATAAGAAAGAACGTCGAAGGCACACAAAAAGTACGATCATGGAAATACACTCACAACTCAAGAACAAAACAAATTTCAATTAGTCAGAGCATTTCATTTTAAATAAAACTTTGTTGCATTTTGATTTTGACACATTTTTTCACATTTTTGAATTTCAAATAATCTTTTGATAAAAAATATTAATCTTGGCCTTATTTGTTTAACTTTAGATACATATATGCAGAACCTAGCACACAGTAATACACAGTTTAAGAGCGGTTCATTTCCAGAGTTTGTTATTCCAAATAACATTTGCTTTTTGTTAAAATTCAAGATAATCTTAATTTGGCAGATAGCCATGCCGTCACTTCTTCCGAGAAATTTGTAACAAAACGGCAATCACAGAATACATGGATAAGTGTTTTCTTCTTTACAAAAAACGCACAGGAGGGTGTCAACGAGGCCAAAGCCATGGAGTGCCACATTACATACAATTGCCCTTAAATTTAATTTAATTTGAAACGATCTAAGTGAGGTCAACATGGTACAGTTATACTGATTCAGGTAAATTGTTTTCCAGTCATCTACGTCATTGTCGACCAGCTGCCGAACCCAACGTAATCTCAATGTCGTTATGTATATCGCTATATCGATCAAATTGACTCCACCCTCTTCCACATCAGCTACTAGTGTGTTCCTTTTTGCTCTCTCCCAGTTAGAGCCCCATAAGAACGAGTACACGGCTTTTTCCAGTTTCCTAATAAAAGCTGTGGGTATTTCTATTGGCGCAACCACCACTTTGTATGACAATATCGGGATCACGAGACTCTTGATGTTGGTCACTTTTCCTAATAGTAATAGATTTCTACTTTTCCATGCTCCGAGAATTGATTGAACTTTTTCTATTAAACCCTTAAGGTTATATTCGTAAAATTTTGGCAAGTTTTTGTTAATAGGCATTTTAATGCCCAGGTATGTTATTTCTTCAGTTGGCCATTTTAGCCCTATGTTTTGCAGTGGTTTTGTGGAACACAGACGTTTGATGCCGATGTAAAACGCGCTTGATTTTTCGTAATTTATTGCTAGGCCAGATATTTCTTCAAAATTCTGTAATTCCGCGTGTAGGTTTAATATACTATTTTCAGATCCATCGGTGAAAACCAATGTGTCATCCGCGAGCATGCATAATTTGATTTGTTTCTTGGCGATCTCTATCCCTGGAATATTGTTGTTTGCTCTTATTTTGTTCGTCAAGCATTCAATACTTTAAACGAATAAGGACGGGGACAGTGGATCTCCCTGTCTAACGCCGCGTGCGATTTTAAAGCTCCGTGAGAAGAAGTTGTTATTAATTACAGTGCCCTTTGAAGATGCGTGTAGACATCTAATCCAACCGGTCATTCTGGTCCCAAAGCCAAATTATTTCATAGCCAACAACATAAATTCCCAATCCAGCGTATCAAAGGCTTTGTAAATATCTAGTGACAGTACAGCGCCAGCTGTATTCGTCGTGTCCGCGTAATCAATTATATCGAAGAGGGTGCGTGTATTGTCCCCAATATAGCGCTCAGGGACAAACCCACTTTGATCGTTATGGATTAATTTGGGCAAAAGGAGTTTTATTCTGTTGTTAATCGCCTTGGAAATAATTTTGTAGTCCACATTTAACAATGTTATTGGGCGGTAGTTTTCCGCGTAAAGATGGTCTTTATTTTTTGGGGGGAGTAGAATTACTGCTCCCTTGGCGAATATGTCTGACGGTCCGTTGATTAAAAGCATGTAGTTCACTGCTGCTAGAAACGCGTCCTTCAGCTGCTCCCAGAAACATTTGTAGAAACTTGCCGAGAATTCGTCAAGCCCGGGTGATTTATTCGTGTTCATGTTCTTAAGCGATTGATATAACTCAGATTCAGATAAATCCTTCTCGCACTCATAAAGCTCCGCTGGTGTTATTTGTGGAACGGTGATACCAGAGAAAAATGATCTCATCTTGGTTTGTTGTTGGGTTCTGTTGACTTGTTTTTCCTCGTATAGGCTTTAAAAGTGTTGTCCGAGCTCGTCTAGTATTGTTCATTCGTCAGTTTCTATTTTGCCGTTAATTTTTAGGGAGCTGATGTTTAGTTTTTCGGCTCTTCGCTTTTCAAGTCTTAGAAAATATCTAGTGTTTTTCTCCCCATTTTCCGCCCAATTAACTTTGCTTCGTAGGATGGCTCCTTTGGTTTTCTCTTCCCGAAGTGTATCCAGGTCAAGTTTGGCACTTTCTAGTTCCTCTACAGTTGTTTTACGCTGCGAACTTTGTGTTGTCTGATTATGTTTCCAGTTTCGTGATTTTAGATACAATGCTATCTTGCTTATCTTTTCGTCGTCTGCTTTCCTGGGCTGCAAATTTGATTATTTGTCCTCTTAAAACGCATTTAAGGGTCTTCCACAAAACTAATGCATTTACTTGGCCGTTTGAGTTAGTTTCAAGAAAGTTTATGATGTTAGCTTTTGTCTCTAATTTAAATTTTTCGTGTTCCAGGAGTGAGGTATTGAATTTCCAATACCCGGGTCCATGTTCTTTATTGGATATACTTATTCTAACCGATACGAGACTGTGGTCCGTTTTGACACTTGGTGAGATTTCGCACTGATCGGACTTGTGTGTTAATTTCTTTGAGATCAGGAAGTAATCCAATCTTGTGCCGACAAACGGGCGCTTTTGTATCCTTGAGAATTTTTTCGTGCGGGGGTGTTTTATTCTAAAAATGTCGGCTAAGCTGTGGTGTTCGATGAGACGAAGCAGCTCTTTCCGGGCCTGTTTATTTCCATGTTGTGGCGCACCGCCCATCTTATCTAGTGTATCGTCTAGTATTACATTGAAGTCTCCACCAAGAATAAGGTTGTCACAGTTCAGATTATTCAATTCGAGACTCAGTTCTTCAAAAAAGCGTGGGTCGTCTGCGTTTGGCCCATATAAGCAACCCACCGCTATATTATATGAGTTTATGCTGCACTCTGCAATTATATATCTACCGGTCGTGTCGGTAATGGTGTTATTTATTATGGGTCCCAATTGAAAAATTGGGACACATATTGTTTTTGTCCGTTTTTTTTTTTCTTTTTTTTCTTCGTCAAAGGTTTGACAGGCATGGCATGGCGCCCCGACATCTACCAGAAGGAATAATGGAATCGTAATGAAACTTTGCCATTTGTTAGCCAACATGGTCTAGATATGCAGAAACCAAAATTTTGGGTGATAAATCAAGGGGAATTCCCCTGGGAGGTTAAAAACCAAAACGGTATTTTTATAAAAAAAAATTAGCTTTTTGTGGCATAGCGCTTAAACAGCTGCTCCAATTTGAATAAGATTTAGTAGAATGTAAGCGCATGAGACACTGATTTAACACTTGGAAAAAATAAAAAAATTACCTAGGGAAATACCCTAAAAATAAGATTTTGTTCTCAAATCATGATTGTGACAGGCATGGCATGTCGCCCCGACATCTACCAAAAGGAGTAATGGAATCGCAATGAAAATTTGACATTTTTTAAACTACATGGTTAAGATATGCAGAAACCAAAATTTTGGGTGATAAATCTAGGGTAATTCCCCTGGGACGTTAAAAACTAAAAAGCTATTTTTTTCTAAAAAAATTACCTTTTGTGGGCATAGCGCTTAAAGGGCTGTTACAATTTGAATGAGATTTGGTGAAATGTAAGTGCATTAGTCACTTATTTAACACTTGAAAGAAATAAAAAATTTACCGAGGGAAATACCCTAAAAAATAAGATTTTGTTCTCAAATCATGATTGTGACAGGCATACCATGGCGCCCCGACATCTACCAAAAGGAATATTAGAATCAAAATAAAAATTTAAAATTTGTTGGACAACATGGTCTAAATATGCCGAAACCAAAATTTTGGGTGATAAATCTAAGGGAATTCCCCGGAAGCGTTAATAACCAAACCGGTATATTTTTCTAAAAAACTAGCTTTCTTGGGCATAGCGCTTGAACGGCTGTTCCAATTTGATTCAGATTTGGTGGAATGTAAGTGCATTACCTACTAATTTAACAATTAGAAAAAATAAAAAAATAAATATAGGGAAATATCCGAAAAATAAGATTTTGTTCTCAACTCATGATTGTGACAGGCATGGCTTGACGCCCCGATATCTAAAAGAAGGAACAATGAAATAGTAATAAAGCTTTGTCATTTGTTAGACAACATGGTCTAGATACGCAGGAGCAAAATTGTGGGTAATAAATCTAGGGGAATTCCTCGGAGACGTTAAAATCCAAAACGGTTATTTTTCTAAAAAAATAGCTTTTCGGGACATAACATTTAAACGGCTGCTCTAATTTTGATCAGATTTGGTGGAATGCTGGATCGTTAACCACCCACATATGTAAAAACAAAAACTTATGTACTAAGCCCATGGGGAATTCCCCGAAGCCATCAAAAACTAAATCGGGCTGTTTTAGGAATTTAGCTTCATTTCAATACAGCACTTGAAGAAAAAGCTTTAATTTAAAACATTTGTGATGAATCCTTCGTAAATCTAACACGATTGTTCTTTTTTACCTACACATAAAGAAGAAGTTTGGTTTGATAACTATGGGATCCATGCGTTTATGCTTGCAGAAACAAAAACTACATACTCATTGTATAAAATACAAAATGTGGTTAGGGACCCTGTAGCAGTAGCATGAATATATGGCATACAACATGTGTTTTACAAATAGTGGTGGTTAAACACGTGGTTGACACTCTCTAGTTTGTATGTACGTATTCTTCGTGAATAATACCGCTACACCTCTAGCATTAGCTGTACCATGTGACCAGACGATTTTGCCACCCCGTTCCAATTCCCAAAGTTTTTCAGTTTCCACCGTGCTGTGCGTTTCTTGTAACAATATTATCTCCGATTGTTTACTTTTTTAAAAATGTAGTATAGTTTTTCGCTTAAGTTGATTTTGTATCCCAGCGACATTAAGTGTGGATATTCGTAGTTGCATTATACTTAAAGATTTGGTAATTTAATCAAAACAAACAAAAATAAATAGTGTAATATACCGGTATCCGAGTTTGCTAATATCGTCGAACTCCTTCTTCGATGTCTGCTTCATATTCCATGCCGCAACCGCAGGTAAATGGTTCGGATTTCTCAATGCGTCGCCACATGATTTTGTCACAGTCGCAGTGTATAATCTTATTGTTGCAGTTCGTGCATTGTCGGGAGAGCGTTTTTGGTGGTATGGTGTTCAACTGTTTGCAGCCACATTCCAGTGAAAGCTTATCGCAGCCGAGACAGTTGAATGTGCCTTCGTTAACCTGATCTTCTAGGTTAAAGGTCGAGCAACACGGCATTTTTATCCTTGTTTTGTTGCAATATATGCAGTGGATGACCTTTGATTTTTGGTCGGCGAGGAATCTATCCTCACTCGTGCAGCATGGTTCAATGACATTGAATTCCTTTTTACTCGTCCAGCAGTGAAATGTCGGGTTTACTTCATTTGTTAAGCCCTCTTTACCACACGCAAGGCATTTAACTGTGTACGTTCTTGCACACATGCTAACACTTTTCGGGTCAGGTTCATTGGAGTCCGTTGAACCTTTTGACCTTTGTCTTTTGTCTGCTGTCCGTTGGTTTTCGAAAGCTTCCGTGGAAGAACTTGTGGTCGGCGGCTCTTGTCTTGTTTTCTTTGGGGTTGACGATGCCTCAGGTTGTTTTATATTGCAGCTTGCTGGTTGTGGTTTTGTGTTGACCATCTTCCTTGCGGCGTTCAGCGCTGTGACGTCATGATTTGTATCGGCGGTGACCCTAATTGCGGCATCCTTATCAGTAAGCGGTGGATAATTCTTTCCCTTATCCTTACAATCGGCTAGTTTGTGGCCAATTTGTCTGCAGAATTTACACGTAGCTTCTTGGCCCCTATACGCCACCAAAAATTCACAATTGTCTATGTATATGTAGCTTGGTATTGGTTTCTTTTCTAATTGTTGCCTTTTCATTGTTACGATTCTCGTCCCTGTTAGAAGACCTTTTGGATCCGTCTTACTTGAAATGTTGATGACTTGGCCGTATTTGCTTTCGATTTCCGACTTAATACTTTCATTCGTTGTTGGGATTGGCACCCAGTTAACATGTACATTTATGTATTCACTTTCGTAAAGCTCAGTTGCTCTAATTGACCCTTCTCTCTCCAGCACGTATTTTCTGAGCTTCAACTCTTGTTTTACAGGTGATGTCTGTTAGATTTCCTCTTCGTTGGGCAATTCCAACTATACTTGTCAGCTTTATTCCGGTGAATTCCAACATTTCAATAACAGCTGATCTATTAATTTTCTCTGTGGTTCTGACCCATATACAGTTAGGTCTTGCTGCCACATTGGCTTGCTTTAGGTTACTCTTTAAGGCTTTGACGTAAGACTTTTGTTTTTCCATCAGCGCTGTGCTAGACACGTCCTTCATCCACGAGCGCTAACGTGTTAATGTATGTTGTGTTGATGATATGTTATGTTGATGGCATGTTGTGTTAATGACATCTAGTGTTAATGATATCTTCTTTAAAACATTTACGAAAAATGGACTAATACAAGTAAATCACTTATATAAACGTAGTTGTAGATTCTTTTTTGTGGGCGACCTGCACTCCGCCCAGAATCACACTAGTGCTGCGTTGATTACTATCAACGCGAATGTCTCTCGTTAATCGGCCAAAACGCGCACGATTCTTTTATGGTCTTTAATGGCGGTTTTGTATAAATAAAATAAATACAATCAAATTATTGTCAGTAAATCAGTGCTTAAAGAATAACATGAAAACTTACCAACTGATTAGCTTGCAGGTAAGTACAGTTAGGTTCGGTAGAAAATATCATTTAGGTTCAGTATAAGCGTTTCGTTACTAGCAAATTCAGTACTAACACAATAAAAAGAAGGAAATGAGGAATC
Source organism: Ciona savignyi (assembly GCA_000149265.1). Taxonomy (NCBI): domain Eukaryota; kingdom Metazoa; phylum Chordata; class Ascidiacea; order Phlebobranchia; family Cionidae; genus Ciona; species Ciona savignyi. Next base: position 211,850 of record CH002979.1, on the reverse strand, counting down.
GAGGCAATAAATAAAGGCGTGTTGTGACGTCACGACCTTGTGGGAATGACCGATCTATTATCAGGGGCAAACAAGGACGGCGCACCAACAGCATCAAACGATGTGAAATTAAAGGGAACTATAGAGATGTTACATTCCCCCCGACAAATATACAACGCATATATTTACAATAAACAACAAAAAACATCGACGTAAGTTCACGAAATAGAAACCACAAGGTTAAATACATCAGTTATTCATACTAAGGCATTTTCTGCGCAATCAAACATAATTTTGCGATGGGGCGTTTAAAGACACCATTTTTCGTCTTCACAGAAACAGTACGCACCGCGCCATGTTTGTCGGCGTAAGTGTCCACTACACGACCGAGTGTCCATTTTGCTCGTGGCTGAGACTCGTCCACCAACAATACTATGTCATCGTTCTGGATATTCGATCGCTTCTGCACCCACTTCTGTCGTTCTATCAGATGAGGCAAAAAATCCGACAGCCAACGTTTCCAAAACACGTTGGCCAGGTGTTGTACATGCGCCCATCGACGACGAGCGTAGCAATCCTTATCGTCGAAAAGTCCGGGAGCTTGATTAGGTGAACCACGTAATATCAGTAAATGGTTCGGCGTCAGCACCTCGTCATTTCGAACATCTATGGTCACTGGAACAAGAGGTCTCGAATTAAGGATCGATTCTACTTCGACAAACAAGGTTTGAAGTGTTTCGTCAGTAAGAACGGTCTTCGGTGATTGTAGGGAAGAGAGCACTCGGCGTACCGACCGTATAATTCTCTCCCATGCTCCGCCCATATGGCTAGCTGCAGGAGAGTTAAATGACCACGAAATTTCTTTCTGGCGTAAATGTTCCGCTATGTGCTGGTGGTTCCACTTCTTTATTGATGATCTAAGGATTTTCGCAGCACCAACAAAATTAGTGCCATTGTCACTGTAAATGTGTTTCGGGTTTCCTCTCCGTCCAGTAAATCGTCGCAACGCGTTCAAAAATGAATCTGTAGAAAGGTCACAAGCCACCTCAAGATGCACGGCTCTCATCGTAAGGCACGTGAACAGGCAGCCGTATCTTTTTATCTGGCTACGTCCTTGTTTTACATATAAAGGACCAAAATAATCGATTCCGACGCTACTGAACGCAGGTTTGTCGGACTGCAGGCGACAAGCAGGCAGATCGGCCATCATTTGATTTAAAGGAGTTGTACGTCTTCTTTCACAGGGTAAACACCTTGTTAATACGCGTCGCACTGCGACTCCTATCTTCAGTATCCAGTAAGTCCTTCTCAGGGAAGAAATCGTGTGTCCAGATCCAGAGGGTCCGACAAGCTCGTGGTGTTCAGTGATTACCAGTTCTGTAATATTGGAATGACAGGGGAGTATTATAGGGTGTTTTATATCATATTCAACAGTGGCCCTCTCTATGCGTCCACCAACGCGAAGAAGGTTTTCTTTCATAAATGGGTTAAGTCTCAAGAGAGCCCGCGTACACTCCTTCTTCGCTGGTTGTCCTGTCATCAAACTTGCGATAATCGGTCCAAAGTGTTTACGTTGCTCGTACTTTATCAGTTGCAGCCCGGCAAATTTCATTTCTTCCACGGTAAGAGGCCCACTTGATACAGCCTCCCGATCTTGATTCACTCTTTGGCGCAAATACTCCTTGTATCTGAGCAACCACGCCGCGGCTTTCTTTAGTCGGTACCATGACGAGTAGTAGTTAATTAATCTATCCGTTGTCGGTTCAGTTTTGTTCATTGCCGTTTGACCGGGAATTAACAAGTTTACACTGACATCTTGCCGCTTGACAGGTAAAAATTCATCCGGTACTTCCGGGAGTGTAACGGGACACTTGGGCCACGTATCTTCTGTACTCCAGATAAATTGAGGCCCATTAAGCCAACGTCCAGAAAGAGCATCTGGGTCAAGACCACGAGTAGCGTCGTCCGCCGGGTTCAATTGTGTCGGTACGTGTTTCCATCTCTTAATGTCGGTATGTCGTTCGATTTCAGCTATGCGGTTTGCCACGAATGTAGGGAACCTTTTCGTGGAGTTGAATAGCGTCTGAAGTACCGCTGTTGAATCGGTCCAGAAAGTTGATTGACAGTCACTTAACTTCAATTCTCTTCTAGCAACCTGGTCATTTCTTACGGCAAGCACAGCGGCAGTCAGTTCTAATCGCGGGACGGACATGGTGCTGGTCGGTGCCACTCTTGCTTTTCCAAATAAAAAGGCACAATGCACATTACCGTTATCATCTGTACTTCGGAGATAAGACACCGCGCTGTAAGATGCGGTTGAAGCATCTGCGAAATGGTGTAGTTCGGTAATAACTACGTTTCCAAACTCAGGAGGGCGAAAACAGCGACTAATTCTAACGTCTTCCAGCCCGGGAAGAACGTCAAGCCACGACTTCCACTCGTCTGCTTCACTTTGCAAAACCGGTTCGTCCCAATCGAGTCCGCGCTTGCAAAGTTTCTGCCACAGAAGTCTTCCCTTTATTAGAACCGGTGCTGCAAACCCCAAAGGATCGTAAATGGAACTGACCACAGAGAGTATCCCTCTCTTGGTCACGGGGCTCTTCTTTCTAACGACGGCATATGTGAATTTATCACAGGATACCAACCATTGTACTCCGAGCACACGCTCATCCACACAATCGTCGATTTTCATCGTCTTAACATTCTTTGCTCTATCCTGTTCGGGAATCGAATCCAAGACCTCCTGGTTGTTGGTTAGCCATTTCGTAAGGCGAAACCCGGCTTGCGAAAGTAGGTCCCGCAGCTGCGCTCCGAGTCGTACTGCTTCGTTCACATCGCGAGCTGAGACCAAACAATCATCAACATAAAAGTTGTTGGTTACCACTTCCGAGACGACGTCGTCATAAAGGTGACCAAACTCGATGGCTGTTTGTCTCAAGCAAAACGCTGCACAACTCGGTGACGACGTTGCGCCGAATAAGTGCACCAACATCTCGTGCACTAATGGCTTTGACTTCAAATTACCGTCCTTCCACCAGAGAAAGCTCAGCGTCTTTCGATCCTTGGGTTCCACCCTCACTTGGTGGAACATCGATTCGACATCTGCTACCAAAGCGACTTGGTGTATGCGGAAACGCATTAGCACGCCCACAAGGCTATTCATGAGGTCTGGGCCTTGCAGTAAAATATCATTAAGCGCAAGCCCTTTGTGTTTCGCTGCGCAGTCGAACACTACCCGTACCTTACCAGGTTTCCGCGGGTGCATCACAGGATGGTGAGGTATAAACCATCTGTAGTTGGACGCATTCAGTTCGTTTGTGGTCACTTCACGAGCGTAGTCATTGTCAATGTAGGTTTGCATCGAGGCCAAGTACTTTTTTCGTAAATCATCGTCCTTTTGAAGTCGTCGTTTCAAGCCTTCAATTCGTTTCTCCGCCATCGCGCGGTTGTCCGGTAAATCAGGTGCACCGGGCTTCCTCGGTAACGCTAACTGGAAATGACCGTCCACTTGGACGATGGACCTTTTCATCATATCGTGAGCCACACGATCTTCTCTTGATGTAGGATTCTCTAGAACGGCAGTCGCATCGCCAAAGTCCATTTCCCATAGTCGGTTAATTTGTCTTAAAAGACGATCTGTAGTACATGGCAGCGAGATTATTGTAGATTGTAGTTGATCGGGGCGACACACACGACGGCCCCATCAATGACCATCCTAAAGGGGTTTTCCAGGCAACAGGTTCATCCTGTTTCCCCTTTAAAATGCGCTCTACACACAGAGCCTCTGGTACATCAATACCGATCAGTAGCGTGACTGTCCCACCAGCCACATGCGGGAATTCCAATCCCTTTAAATGAGACATGTCATTTATCTTCTTCTTATCAGGTATCACATTCGGTTAAACTGGAATTTGATCTACGGATACCACGTTCCGTAGGTGGATTTCGGTATTGGCATCCAGCGAACATACAGTGAAATTTGTGATCATTCCATTGTAGGACGACTGATTACACAGTGTCGTCATCTGAATTTGTTTTCGAACGCCTGTTAACCCCAGGGCGTTCACCAAGGTCTGGCTGCAAAACGTGGCTGTAGAACCGGTATCGAGAAATGCGTAGGTGCATACTTCGCGACCTTGGAATCGAACCTACACGGGTACTACGCACAGGTAGATATCTTGGGGTTCGAAGGCTTCGTCATTTTCCAGCTTCTCCGATAGCATGGACGAACACGACATCGTGTGCTTTATCGGAGTCTCATTATTTGTCACCTTTATGTCGTTGGTTATTCCGGCATGCAACATTATATGGTGATAGGGGCTCCCGCATTCACCACATTCTTCCGTCGACGAGCAGTCTATCACACGGTGGCCGTGGCATAGGCATAAAAAAAAAAAGAAAAAAAAAAAAAGAAAAAAAAAAAAAATCTAAAACACAGGCCTTTGTTCAATGCGTATTCGCGACGCTCGCGAGTTCTCTTTCACCTAAATGTGTTACACTGGGGCAAGCTGTGTCTCTTAAAGCACAAAATTCACATTTCACCTCGGGAATTCGGGAGCACGTGTGGTTTAGTCTCAGATACAGTGCTGCATGTTGCAACTCTCAGTTTCCTTCCACCTCTAGAACCCATCTTCACATTGTCGGCACGGCGATAAAGGCTTTCACCGTACAGTGAATTCCATATGTTAGAGTGGCGCGAAACGAATGTCACAAGATCTAAAAATCCAGCTTCTCGTTTATTTTCTTCAAAAACAATTACTGACCACTTTATCCACTTCGCTTGCAGATTGTCAGGTAACTTTTGAAGAATCGGTAGAAGACAATGCAAGGAATTAAAACCGGCGTATTCGCCAACGTCTGCCAGAGCACTTCGGCACCTTTGCAATAGTATGTTCAGTTTCAGTAGGCCACTTGGATCTCTTTCCCCGACTTCCGGCGTTCTCGATAGCAATTTTGCACATGCTGCTGAAATAATGTGGGGACGACCGTACAATTGCCACAACTGTTTTTGTGCCAGGTTGTAACCGCCAACCGGGTCTTTACTAAAGTGCGATAGCTGACGTCGCACATCGGGTTCGCATTGTTGTAGCAGGTAAGTCAATCTTGCCGAGTCCGACCGTACGTGAGCCATTACATGTGTCTCGAAGTTGCGAATAAATTCGTGATAATCAAGCGGGTCGCCGTTAAACTTCATTAATTCCGGACGGGGAGGGAGAGTTCTATCACCCCAATAGTGAATCTGTTCATGTCGTTCGGGAGATACGGTTCTCTGAACACGGTTCTTTCCGTCGTAACGTGGAGAGGCGCGTGCTTCAGGCTTGTACTCCTGTTGCGCCGGGTTCGGTTGCGATATACTTTCGAATCGATTACAATTTACCGATAATTTATCGAATGTAGAAAAAGGCACTGGCAGGACATTTTTAGAGGTTTCGTTTAGTATGCGAGTCGACATATGCTTTCGGTTATCGGTAATGTTCGGGTTTCCTACCGTATCGGTTTGCTCGTGTGAACTGTTGGGCATGGTCAGCAGGTTGGGAGACTGTTTATTAGTACATTGTTCATTCCAAGCTCGTAACTCCAGTTCTGCCATCTCCGCATTCCGTATAGATTCTCGTCGAGCTTCCTCGGCTTTCCGTTCGGCCGCTTCTTGGGCCGCAGCAACCTTTTCCTTTTCTCGCTGGTCGACCTGTAAAACTTCTAGGCGAGCTTTCTGTGCTCGAACATAAGCTTCACGTCGTTTCACGCTCGACCGAGAACTGCGTAGTGAGCTTGCACTATCGCTGATGGTATACAACCTGTCAGGACTCTTTGGGGATATTGCCGATTTATCAGACAAGGCGTCATTTATTTGAAACCAATCGCCAATACGGGTATCAAATTATACTTTGCATTGCACTATACCTTTTGGAGGTTGATGGCTTTCAGAGTTTAATTCTTCTGGTGTGAATGCTTCAGAGGCAAGGGAGAGAAGTCTTTGGTAAAGGTCATCTATTACCGATACCAACTTCTTTAGCTCGGAAGCTGATCCTGGATCAATCATCAAGCACTCTGCTAAAATGTATTTCTTGCGAAGGTTAGCTTCCACAACATCAAACTCTTTTAAATTGTCTGAAGCCATGATCGTTTCAATATTGTTAGGTTCAGCAAACTGACCGAGAGTCAGTTGAAAACTTTAATGTAGATTCTTTTTTGTGGGCGACCTGCACTCCGCCCAGAATCTCACTAGTGCTGCGTTGATTACTATCAACGCGAGTGTCTCTCGTTAATCGGCCAAAACGCGCACGATTCTTTTATGGTCTTTAATGGCGGTTTTCTATAAATAAAATAAATACAATCAAATTATTGTCAGTAAATCAGTGCTTAAAGAATAACATGAAAACTTACCAACTGATTAGCTTGCAGGTAAGTACAGTTAGGTTCGGTAGCAAATATCATTTAGGTTCAGTATAAGCGTTTCGTTACTAGCAAATTCAGTACTAACACAATAAAAAGAAGGAAATGAGGAATCGAGGCAATAAATAAAGGCGTGTTGTGACGTCACGACCTTGTGGGAATGACCGATCTATTATCAGGGGCAAACAAGGACGGCGCACCAACAGCATCAAACGATGTGAAATTAAAGGGAACTATAGATGTTGCGGCCGTACTTAACCCAAGTACGAGCACTGGCCTTTTATGATCAGATACGCGCAAAAAATAGTTCTCCTTGTATTGCGGTAACTAAAACAGAATAATAAAATGATTAACAAAAGGTACGTCAGTGAAACAAAATATAATCAAATCATACATACCTGAAATTTCCGGCCAAAATATATAATATTTTTCCGTACACTACAGAAAAACCTCTTTTAACATTAGTATGGTTCCCATTAGACCACCACTTGGTTCCTAGTATAAAATGAAATGACCCCAAGGTCTCAAGGATTTCACGCAACACGCACTAAAACAGGATGTGACGTACAACTTAAACAAGAGAGCAAAATAAAACAAAAAGGGAAAAACACGTGACCGTAACATGGCTCCTCAAAAATTGAAAATTTTTAAATAAACTCAAAAATATGCGAAATCAGTTTTTCCACCATAAATAAACCGACATCTAAAGGTTTAAAAAGTTTGAAAGGCTCCCCGTTCGGGAATCGACACCATGTAATAAGACGATTGTATTTTCTGCAGCCCGAAGCAGTAATACCAGTTTATGTATTGGGCGGCGGAGAACTCGAGCTGCACTTGTTCTCCTTTCCTTCGTCATCTAGAACATTCTCTCCTCCAAGTTGTGCTGCGTAAAGCACCATTCGTTTCGCCGTGTTAAGTTTGCTTCGGTTTTCCATTTCCAACGTGGCCAAAATTCTTCAGTCATGTTCTGTACTCTCCGCCTACGGGGTCTCGCGTACAAGTCAATTAGTTGAACTTCACCATATCCTGTGTTGCTAGCACCAAAAAAGTGATGCAACTCTCGTCGTATTATTGCGACAAAGTTTGGAGCAGAAAAACACCGTAGTACCTTTAGATGATTCAGATCTCTCCATCTAATCGACCGTGCTTGTATATCATCTGGGACAGGATCATCCCAGTCGCATTTCTCCTTGCACAGATGCTGAAGCATTGTCTTTCTTTTCAGCAAAATGGGGCTTCGTCTGGTGATTGGCAAGTCTTTCAAGATGGTCCTGAAGCACAGGGAATCGCTTTCCAAACACCATTTCACACCAATCACCCTCTCTATCGAAACCGTAGCCTTCAAGTCCTTGGATCGTGAACCTCGAGATCGGTCTTCCTGTTTGATTGTTTCGAGAACTTCTTTCCGATTTGACGCGAACTTGTGCACTCGTAGACCTGCTTTAGAGCATAAACGTTTACTTTTTCTTACCAGCTCGATCGCTCTCTCACAATTCAGTACCGACGTTGCATCATCGTTAACGTATAAGTTGTTTCGCACAATCTCTGCAGTCTCCCTTTTGTAATGACCGTCATCACATTGTCGTGTGTTATCACAGCTAATATCCACAAGCCTTTTGTCCTCTGCAGCAAGTTTCTGGTGATTGTCGTTCTTCCTGTTAATAAATTCAACCTGCATATATTCGCAAAGCTGATTTGGATTTGTTAATTCTTTCGATTTGTGATCGAAACTCAATCTCGTACTTAGCACCGTAGCTTGAACATTTTGATGTGACCTATGTTGTGTATTGAATGACGTTTGTCGTGATCGCTCGTATTGCCCAACATCGTTAAGCTCGGGTATGTTCTCTATTTCCGCCTGCTGGTTAATGAAAGAGGCTAATTCCTTAAACGGTGGATATTGGTTGCCGTGATCTGCTTTCCATTGGATGACAACTTCTCGCCACTTCGAATTAACAAATTGTGGGAGTTTGGCGTTTATTTTTGCACTCTCATATGGGAAGTCCGATATGTCTAGCGACTTTATGTTTTGTTTGGCCACCCCTATTTGGTTCAAATAGTCAGAATAACAACGAATGGAAGATGGATTATTGGGAAGTATTTTTGGCCATAAGTACAGCTTGTCCAAAAATGCCTTTCCGACCACGCTTTCGTTGCCATAACGCGCTTGTAATTGGCTTCTTGCCCTTTGATAGGCTTGTTCCGTCTGTAGGAGCATAAAACCTTCTTCCATTGATTTCGGTTGTCCAGACAAGTATAGGTTAAGCAAATTTAGTTTTAGGGCTGTGCATGCTGATGGTTCAACTAATGCGTCAAACGCAGTTTCCCATGATAAAAAGGACAATACGTTCCCATCGAACACTTTTAATCTTACAGTTGGTAAGTGATACATAGAAACAGGATTAATACGTTTCACCTGGAGCACTCCATGTGTCGTGGTCGATGTAATGTTCTTCACCATTTTTGGATTGTCCAACGCCATCAATATCATCATCATTTTTACCGAAAGAATTCTGTTTGATTTCGGCGTCTAGGCACGCAGATGATCTGGCTGTCTTTGAGCTCGACTTTACCGATATGCGCTCGGCTCGGACTTGCTCTATTGCCACTCTCGCATTTTTTGTGATTTCTCTTATTCTGGCTTCGATTTGTCGCCTATTGTCATGCGCTTCCAATTTCTCGGTCGCAGTTAACGTTTCGATTACTTCGTCAAACAAAGTCGTGTAGTCGTCTTCCAACTTGGTAAGACTTAAAAATAACGTTTGGATTTCTAAAATGTCACCTGATATCACAATTGATCTTTCAACTTTAGATGCGCCTTTGTTCACCGTGGCTTGCAATGTTCTTAGACGCAGATTGATTTCCACGCTTGTCGAGTGTTCCGTACCGCCAGGCATTTCCTCCGTTCTGTAGTCCTTCTGCACGGGGGAAGGACCTGCGGTTTGACTCGACTTCGGCCTTCTAATAGTAACGTTACTCAGTTTCTGCTGTAATAATTTATAATCAAAATATAATCAAATCATACATACCTGAAATTTCCGGCCAAAATATATAATATTTTTCCGTACACTACAGAAAAACCTCTTTTAACATTAGTATGGTTCCCATTAGACCACCACTTGGTTCCTAGTATAAAATGAAATGACCCCAAGGTCTCAAGGATTTCACGCAACACGCACTAAAACAGGATGTGACGTACAACTTAAACAAGAGAGCAAAATAAAACAAAAAGGGAAAAACACGTGACCGTAACAATAGAGATGTTACAGTAGTCTTGTAGCGGTTGTAGAGTGAAAGGTCGCCAAATCTATCCTTTACATGACCGTTTCTTTATCTACTAACCAAATTCCTTGCATAGCGGAGTCTTTTGCTTGAACCTTTACACCCCAGATTTTGCGCATTCTTCTAAGCCAATCAACTTCAACGTACATCGTCTTCAGGACAAACTCGTCACCAACTTTCAACCTAAAACAACATGAACATTGTAACTTGTAATTTGACGTAATATTTTACTAAAATATGTAGTTTGTAACCTTTTGTAAATAATGTAAATAATTCTAAAATGTCTCGCTCTTTGATATTGATATTATGTATTTTAATTTTGTGTATTCCGACCGGCTTGCCGGGAAATGTGTTTGTATCGCAAATAAACGGAAAAAGACAAAAAAATTCTTTATCTATCAACCTCCCACCTACTATTCATTATTATCTCTCGCTGATTAGAAAAAATGACACTTTACCGCCGTAAAAGCCTCCATATTTACACAATATGTTTTAATATACTCCACAAGTACTTTGCAGCCTGTTAATGTGGTGGTTGCATGAAGAAATCAAAAGAAATGTTATGAACCTGTTCGATAAAATAAAACTAGTTTCTTTTTTAATCTATAGACTGCGTCATTACATGATCCTGGCATGACTGCTTTAAGATGCCAAAATAGCCTTTTTTATGTTGCTTTGATTTGCAATCACCTTTATTTCGTATTAAATCAATCATTTTATATAATTCTATGTTTAAACCTCGAAACTTAATCATGCGTTAATTTTGTTGCGTTCACAAGGTGACTTTGAGTTTATCGTTTTGCCATGTTTTACTTTAAAGTTATTCAAAGGATATTAGAGACTGGCTGCACCACACAGTCAGTAAGTATACTGTTTTTTTCTATTTTTTACCTAATTATTGTGTTCACTTTAGTAAAACTAAATGCCGTTTTCCTGTGTTTTTCTACTGTGATTTATGTTTATTGCTCAACCGGTGTTATCTTATTTTTAGAAAACCATTAAAAGCTGGAAACAAATGAAATGCGTTGGTGACAGTGGTGCTCCTAAAGAAAAATTAATAGTTGACAAACTAAAATTTGGCAACTATATTAAGTTTTTGACTCCAGCCAATCTCTACATACAAACATCTGAAACCATCTAAAAATGCCGGGATCAACATCAACCATAGCAAGGCCTCAAACTAGATCACAAGGAAAACCAACAAAGGCAAGTTCTGTTACCCAAAAAGACCAACCTGGGACATCATCGGATGTGACAAATAATAGGCCTCTTGTGTCATCCCCAACCCAACCAACCAATGGAGGATGCCACAGTGTAGCAGATATAATACAAAATGATGAACCAAACTTACCAGTGATCAATCCAGAGGACAGCATCTCGCAAATATCTCGGGTCTCTATGTCATCAAGCAAAAGAGCAACATTGGAAAATAACAGGCTTCTAGCAAAAGTAAAATTGAACCAACAACAAAATCTTCTTGAAGAAAATCTAATTCAAAAGAAACGAGAATACGAAGATGAAGAGCGCCAATATCGACTAGCTAGAAAACAACTTGAACTGGATAGTGAACTTCAAATACTCAAAGCTGAAGAAGATTACTGCTCCACCATTTCAAGATCCAAGGTAAAGCTAAATAATTGTCTAGAGGAAAATAAAAGGGTACAAAATACATATAAGGAACCACTAATTGAAGCACTGAATGCATTAAAGCTACCCCCACAACAACTGGAAATATATAGTGGAAATCCATTACATTATTGTGATTTCGTCCGTGCTTTTAAAAGCCTCATCGAAGACAAGGTGTCGGATGACACGCAGAGGGCTTTATTACCTTGTACAGCATACTGCCGGACTAGCTAAGCAACTTGTTTCTAGTTGTCAACACATGCACCCCTAGTGAGGGATATGCAACTGCCCGAAATCTGCTGCAGGATCATTTTGGTAACCCGTGCCAAATAGCTGCAGCCTATCTAAACAAAGTAGCTAATGCACCAGCAATTGGGCCTTCCGACACTGTCAGTTTACAAGAATATTCAGTCATGCTAACATCATGTAAAAACACTTTGGAAAGCATTGGTTACCTACATTATGCCAACAGTCCCGAAATGCTGCTAAAGATTATAAATCGACTTCCCTCTAGCATGCAAAACAGTTGGCGAACCAAAGCCGATGAAATTATGTTTGAACGTCATCAAACTGTTGGTATCCAGGACATTGCAGACTTTGTATCAAAGAAAACTCGAGAAGTAACCAATCCCATATTTGGTATCCCAGCAAATCACTCCACTAGGTCATACATGAACAACTCAAAGTCAAGAAAAGCTGGTGGCTCTTCCTTTGCAACAAATGTGCAGGTAACAAATCCATATGAAAATTCCTTTCAAAGTTATAATTGTTACCTGTGTCATGGAAACCATAATCTTAACCAATGTAGAGGATTTAGAGCTTTGTACCACCCAAAAAAACTCGAATTTGTTAATGCAAACTACCTATGTCACTCATGCCTGCAACCAGGTCACTGTGCCTCCCAATGTTTCCGAAAAGACCCATGTTTAAAGACTGATTGCACTGCACAACATACAACCTTGCTGCACCCCCCAGATCCTCTAAACGCTGCTACCAGCTCGTCATCTACCGTTAGGTGTGGATTTGCCAGTACCGGTACGGACAACACATCGAACACTCTTCTACCGGTTATCCCAGTGAAGGTACGTGCTAAAAATAGTCAAGTGTGTATCGTTACAAATGCCTTTCTGGATCCCGGAAGTACCTCCTCGTTTTGCTGTAATTTTCTGATACATAAGTTGGGCGTTACTGGACCAACGATAAAAATAGACACAACCACTGTCAGCAGGAAATCAGAAATACGACGAGCTCAACATATTAGTGACCTTGAAATTAGTGATTCGGATGAAAATGACTTTGTCCCGCTGTCACCACTATTTTCTCATGACAAGTTACCATTGTCAAAATCTGAGATTCCTTCTGCGGAAGATGTAGCTCGATGGCCTCATTTATATGCTGTTAATCTGTCTTTTCATGACGGCCCAGTTGGTCTCCTGATAGGTAGCGACCATCCTAAAATCTTACAACCCAAAGAACTTGTTCACAGTCAAGATGGCGGGCCGTACGCAAGTAGAACGATGCTCGGCTGGGTAGTAAATGGACCCAACAAAAAATCCTTAAGTTCTAACGACTTGAAATCCATTTCTACTCATAGGTACGGTGTTAAAACTGACACACAAAGCCTGTGTGAATTATGTGTCGAATATATTCAATCGAATAAACTGGATAGAAAAGAATTGTCTGTCCAAGAACTGGATTTTATGAACTCTGTGAAAACATCAGTCACTCAAGTAAAAGATGGTCATTATGAAATCGCGCTACCTTTAAAATCTCAGTTGGTGTCTATGCCATACAATAAGACCCAAGCTCTGCAAAGAATGCTGTATTTAAAAAACAAATTTCATAAAAATGCAACATTTTACAACCATTACCGTGAGTTTGTAGCCAACATGATAAAAGAAGGCCACGCTGAGAAGATTGCTAATACTCAATTAAACGGCAACAACGGGCGTATATGGTATGTGCCTCACCATGGTATATATCATCCAAAAAAACCTGACAAGATAAGGGTTGTATTTGACTGCTCGGCAAAATACAAAGGAATTTGCCTTAATGATGTGCTGTTACAGGGACCGGACCTCACCAATTCATTAATAGCTGTTCTATGTCGATTTCGCCAGGAGCATGTTGCGATAATGGGCGATATTCAATCAATGTTCCATCAAGTGCGCATCCCTGAACAAGACCAAGATCTTCTTCGCTTCCTGTGGTGGAAAGATGGGGACATCAACAACGAACTCCAAACTTTCAAAATGAAGGTATATTTATTTGGAACTGTATGCTCACCCAGTTGCTCCAATTTTGCATTACAACAAACTGCTAGGGACAACTGCGAGCTGTTTCGTGCAGAGGTCACAAACACGGTTGCAAATAATTTCTATGTCGACGACTGTTTAAAGTCGGTAGCCACAGCGGCTGAGCCTATTACCCTTGTAAAAGATCTTAGCCAACTTTTGCATAAAGGAGGGTTTAACATAACAAAGTGGTTGAGCAACAGTAGAGAAGTTTTGTCCTCTATCCCGAAATCGCATCAATCGAAGGTGGTCAAAGATTTAAACTTGTCCACTGACAGGTTACCTGCGGATACAGCTTTAGGGCTGCAATGGTCAGTAGATCAGGATACATTTGGCTTTACATATAATGAAAAAGCCAAGCCGATGACACGGCGAGGGATCTTGGCCACCGTGAACTCGGTATTCGACCCTTTGGGATTCACAGCCCCTTTCCTTTAGCCTGCGAAAGTATTAATGCAGGACTTATGCAGGCTCAAACTTAACTGGGATGAACCAATACCACACAACCACGACGTTGCCTGGATTAAGTGGAAAAACGACCTGCACAAGTTAGAAACGTACTCAGTGAATCGCTGTATCAAACCTACCGACTTTAACAAAATAACTTCTTCTCAACTGCATCATTTTTCCGATGCATCAATGGAAGCTTACGGTTCGGTTACTTATCTGCGCCTTACAAATTCAAATGATCGCATATTCTGTGCACAATTATTTGGGAAATGTCGCCTAGTACCATTAAAAAAACTCACCGTTCCTCGGTTAGAGCTGTGCGCTGCAACGATGTCTGTCCGCACAGATAAATTTATGAAAAGAGAACTGGAGCTGCCAATGGTTTTTCAGCCAAGCGTTTTTTGGACGGACAGTACCACGGTTCTGCGTTACATTCGGAACAAAACCAAAGGGTTTCAAACCTTCGTCGCTAATCGTATTAATTTCATTACAGAAAACACTGAAACAGCACAGTGGAAGTACGTAATCCAGAGGTTTATCAGCTGAGAAGTTTCTAACCTGCAGCTTGTGGCATAATGGCCCAGCCTTTCTTTGGAAACCAGAAACAGAATTCCCACAACAGCCGGAATTCGTGAATGATGAGGATCATTTAGCCCGGGATACCGAGGTAAAACACCAAATAAAATCCTATTTTTCCTCTGCAATTGAAGACCCTTTGATAAATGCCACTGAAAAAAGCTCTAATTGGATGGGGTTAAAAAAGTAGTTCGCATGGATGCTTCGATTTAAACAAAAGTTGCTTTCGGCGAAAACCAGCAATGCTCCTGCAAAAGGCTCTTCTCTTGCTCCCTTATCACCTGAAGAACTAAGGTATGCGGAAAGCGTAATTCTAAAAGCTGTACAAAGAAATTTCTTTTTAGAAGAAATAGAACTCCTTGAAAAGGCTAAATCCATTAAGAAGAGCAGTTGCCTTTTTAGATTGGACCCAATTCTTCTGGAAGGAATAATTCGACTTGGCGGTCGTCTTAAGCAAGCCGCTTGCTCATTTGATAAGAAGCACCCGCTTATCCTACCAAA
Organism: Ciona savignyi; assembly: GCA_000149265.1. NCBI lineage: Eukaryota > Metazoa > Chordata > Ascidiacea > Phlebobranchia > Cionidae > Ciona > Ciona savignyi. The sequence continues at coordinate 196,749 of CH002979.1, read as the reverse complement.
AGGCTGTCATGTGTCTAACCTTATAATCAAACATTTTCACGAAAGAGCTGGACACTCTGGTAGAGAATACGTTTTGGCGATGTTGAGAGAACAGTTTTGGCTCATCCATGGCAACTCAGCTGTACGAGAAGTACTTCGAACTTGTTTCTTGTGCCGAAAAAACCATGGCCCGCGAGGACAGCAAAAGATGGCAGACCTTCCAAAGGATCGGATTCTACCGGATCTCTGTTCATTTACCAATGTAGGTATCGATTTCTTTGGACCATTTACTGTCCGACAGGGTCGTAGCACTCCAAAACGATATGGAATCATCTTTACCTGCCTTACTCTTCGTGTAATTCATTTAGAAGTGGCACATAGCTTGGACACGAGTTCCTTTATTCAAGGACTGCGACGATTTATTTCCCGGCGTGGACAAGTGTCTGAAATCCGTTCCGATAATGGTACTAACCTAGTGGGTGGTGAACGAGAGCTGAGAGAAGCCACTCAAAAGTGGAATCAGCACCAGATAAATGATTTTCTGCTTCAAAGGAATATAAAATGGATTTTCAACGCCCCAACTGCGTCACATCATGGCGGCGCATGGGAACGATCAATCCGCACTGTCCGTAAAATATTGAGTGCAGTTTCCCGAGAGCAAACCCTGAATGATGAGAGTCTATGCACCCTGTTTTGCGAAGTGGAAGCAATTATAAATGGCCGCCCGCTTACTTGTGTTTCCAACGACCCAAATGACCTAGAACCTCTAACCCCAAACCACCTGCTCTTATTAAAACAACAAACAATGCTACCACCAGGGGTTTTTGAGAAATCAGACCTGTATTGCCGACGCAGATGGCGACAAATTCAATATATGGCAGATATATTCTGGCGGCGCTGGATACGCGAATACCTACCACAATTGCAAGCACGGCAAAAATGGACGAGACCAAGTAAAAACTTTGCAGTCAACGACGTGGTGCTGGTGGTGGATGATAGTTTGCCTCGTAATACCTGGCTCATCGGACGTATAATCGAGACCTTTCCAAACAAAGATGGTCTTGTTCGAGTTGTGTGTGTTCGAACCAAACATTCAATTTTAAAACGCCCAATAACCAAGTTATGCTTGCTCAGTGCGGCTGAGTAACAGGTTTTGTTATATGTGTATTGTACCACATACAATTTGTGTTTAATGATATGTCACTCCTATTGAATGGATCGAATCAACTTTGCTCCCTATTTCGTAACTTTTGTTATTTTATATAATTGTTGTACACATGTGCTATCTGTTATGCATCTTCTCTTACTTGCGTATATTATTAAGCATCACGCAAAACTAAATGCTTAAAGGGGTCGGAATGAAGATGCCAAAATAGCCTTTTTTATGTTGCTTTGATTTGCAATCACCTTTATTTCGTATTAAATCAATCATTTTATATAATTCTATGTTTAAACCTCGAAACTTAATCATGCGTTAATTCTGTTGCGTTCACAAGGTGACTATTGAGTTTATCGTTTTGCCATGTTTTACTTTAAAGTTATTCAAAGGATATTAGAGACTGGCTGCACCACACAGGTCAAAAATCCTTTTTTTTTATGTAATTGGATGTCAGGGCGACATGCCAAGCCGTCAAGCGTTTGACGAACAAAAAGGAACAAAAAAGATAAAAAAGGACATTTTTTTTTCAAATGGGACCCATTACTAAAATTAATAAAACACAATCTCTCTGAATGATCTGAGTCAAATCTGTTGTATTTGTAAACCATTCCTTAGTTTATTGCGTTGCCACCGATTATTAATATTGATTACTCCCCCACGCCCTCGACATTCCTACATTTCCAGCGCCAGCTAATTATAGGTCCCATTTGGAAGACTGGGACACATATTGTTTTTTTGTCCGTTTTTTTTTTCTTTTTTCTTTCGTCAAACGCTTGACAGGCATGGCAACAACATCTATCAAATGGGGTAATGGAATAGCAATACAACTTTGTAACTAGATAGTGTCAACCACGTGTTTTAAAACCACTATTATTTTGTAAAACACATTTTGTATGATATATATATGCGAGCAGGGTCCCTACCCATAATTTGTATTTTATACACCGGGTTAGTAGTTTGTTTCTGCAAGCATAAACGCATGGGTCCCGATCTTGTTATTAATGTTCATTACACAATATATGTTATTGTCAGATATGTGCACGTCAGATTCATGTTATGTAATATTCCTGAAATTTTTAACCGGACTGTCATAGTTTTGTTTCTGCAAGCATAAACGCATGGGTCCCATAGTTATTAAACCAAACTTCTTTTCCATGTGTAGTTAAAAAAAGAAAAAGCGTGTTCGATTTACGAACATTTTACCACAAATGTTTTAAATTTAAGCCTCTTGTCAAGCGCTTTGGTAAAGGGAAGGTAAATTCCCGAAACAGCCCGATTGAGTTTTTCATTATTTCAGAGAATTCCCCTGGGTTTAGTACATAAATTTCTGCTTAACATATCTAAGTTATGTTATCTAAGTTAGATGTTTGTTAGATAATCTAACAATCAGTTTTAATCCGCTTTGGCGACTCCTTGTTGGAGATTTCGAAGCGATATAGCATGCCTGTTACAATCATGGTTTAAAACAAATCATAATTTTTAGGGTATTTCCCTATGTTCCCTTTTTTTTTGCTCAATAAGGCGAATAGGGAACTAACATTTTGGCCGTATAAGCGCTATGCCCCAAAAACCTAATTTAAAAAAATTCCGATTTGTTTTTTTACCTCCCAGGGGAAATCCCCTGGGTATATTACCCAAAATTTTGGTTTCTGCATATCTAGACCATGTTTTCTAACAAATGACAAAGTTTCATTGTAATTCCATTACTCCTTCTGGTAGATGTCGGTGCCACAACTCATGCCTGTCACAATCATGATTTGAAAACAAAATCTTATTTTCTAGGGTATTTTCCTAGGTAATTTTTTAAGTGTTATATCATTGGCTAATGCACTTACAGTTTACCAAATTGAAATGAAATTGGAGTAGCCGTTTAAGAGCTCTGCCCAAAAAAGCTAGTTTAAAAAAAATACCGTTTTGGTTTTTCACCTTCCAGGGGAATTCCCCTGGGTATATTACCAACAATTTTGATTTCTGCATATCTAGACCATGTTGTCTAACAAATAACAAAGTTTTATTGTAATTCCATTACTCCTTCTGGTAGAATGTCGGTGCCCACAACCAATGCCTGCCACAATCATGATTTGAAAACAAAATCTTATTTTTAGGGTATTTCCCTGGGTAATTTTTTTAATTCTTGTAAATGGTATATCAGTGGCTGATGCCCTTACAGTTTACCAAATTTAATTAAAATTGGATTAGCCGTTCAAGCGCTATGCCCAAAAAAGCTATTTTTTTAAACAAAAGATACCGTTTTGGTTTTTCACCTCCCAGGGGAATTCCCCTCAGTATATTCCGCAAAATTTTGATCCGTGCACATCTAGACCACGTGATCTAACACACGACAAAGTTTTATTGCGATTCCATTACCCTTCTGGTAGATGTCGTTGCCACAAGCCATGCCTGTCAAGCGTTTGACGAAAAAAAAAAAAAAAAAAAAAAAAAAAAACGGTCAAAAACAATATGTGTCCCATTTTTCCAAATGGGACCCATAATTTATTAGACAACATGGTCTAGGTGCTAAATCGGGCTGTTTTAGGAATTTAGCTTCATTTCAATACAGCACTTAAAAAAAGCTTTAATTTAAAACATTTGTGGTGAAATGTTCGTAAATCTAACACGATTGTTCTTTTTTTATCTACACATGAAAAAGAAGTTTGGTTTGATAACTACTGTGTACCCATGCGTTTATGCTTGCAGAAACAAACTACATACCCAGTGTATAAAATACAAAATGTAGTTAGGGACCCTGTATAGCATGAATATATGGCATACAACATCTGTTTTACAAATGGTGGTGGTTAAACACGTGGTTGACACTCTCTAGTTGTTTATATCTCGTGTTTGTTGGTCTGTGTAAGTCAGTTGGTACTGGACAAAATCAAAATACAACAATCATGGTGTCAGACGTGGTAAATTAAATATTGTTAAAGTTTATAAAAGTATAAAAAGATGGCAAATTTTGAAGTAGCTACTCCAGAAGGGTTTTATTTAAAAAAACCAGAAAGTTGGCAACAGTGGCCAAACGTTTCGAACGTTTTCGCGTTGCTTCGGGGCTTGTTTTCAAGTCTAATGTGCTACAAGTAACCACCTTAATCTATTGTGTGGGAGGAAAAACAGAAGAAATATTTACAGCGCTTGAATTAACTGAAGAAAAAGCAAAACAATTTGCAAAAGTAAAAGCAAAATTTGATCAATACTTCAACGTGCGACGAAACTTAATATTCGAGCGAGCACATTTCAACTAGAGAAATCAACGTCCAGGTGAACCTATCGACCAATATATAACGTGCTTATATGCAATGAGCAAATATTTAGAGTACAGTGAGCTTAAAGACAAATTACTACGAGATTAACGGATAAAGGACTGTCACCAAAATTCCAAATGGATCCAGAATTGACACTTAAAAAACTATAGATACTGCACGGCAAAAAAGGGTTAAAATTCAAAAACGGAAACTGCTTAACGCAAACAAAGAACAGATTGAAGAGGAACTGGTAGGAGCGGCTAGAGCAAAATACCAAACAAACAAATTAACAATACGAAGAGAGAAAACCTGCGATAGATACGGATGGCAACAGCACCTCAACCAAGATAAGTGTCCCGCTCTAAATATGGAATGCTACAAGTGTTCCAAAACTGGACATTTTGCGAGACGTTGTCGTACGAAATATGTAGGTGAAGTCTTTACATGTGAGTACGATGTTGCTAATAAGAGTGAAAGTAAAATCTTTAACCCTTTGTGTAGTGCGTATGTGGGCGATTCGTTTACCTCGACATCTCGAGACAAGTGGATGACAGAATTTGGGATTTTAAACCGTAAGATTTTATTTCAAATCGACACGGGAGCAGACGTTAGTATCTTACCTTCCACTATTTATAGAACGTTAACAAAACTTCGACTGAAAAAGAGCGACCGACGTCTCATAGTTCCAGACGGCAAAATCGTAAAAGTTTTGGGTATGATTCCGTCATGTCGTATTTCTATTAACGGCCATGTCAGAACACAAGCGTTGTATGTGACAAAAGGCGGAAAATACCCATTGCTTGGAAAACCTACAATTGAGGCCTTAAAGTTACTAACGTACGTTAGTAAGTAAATGTAGGCCTACCATTGGCCAGTTGGAAACAGCGCTACCCGAAGCTGTTTGGTAGTTTAGGTAAATTACCTGGTGAATATAACATTGAAATAAGTAAGGACGCCACGCTATACCACATAAAAACTCGCGACGAGTAGCATTTCCTTTGTTGGCTAAAGTTAAGTCTGAACTCGAAGAAATGACAAAGTGAAATATAACTAGAGAGTGTCAACCACGTGTTTAACCACCACTATTTGTAAAACACATGTTGCATGCCATATATTCATGCTACAGGGTCCCTAACCACATTTTGTATTAAATACACAGTGTATGTAGTTTTTGTTTCTACAAAGCATAAACTCATGGGTCCCATAGTTATCAAACCACACTTCTTCTCCATGTGTGGTTAAAAAAAACAATCGTGTTAGATTTACAAAGATTTCAACACAAATGTTTTAAATTAAAGCTTTCAAGTGCTGGATTGAAATGAAGCTAAATTTCTAACACAGTTCGATTTAGTTTTCCATGGCTTCGGGGAATTCCTTATGGGCTTGGTACATAAGTTTCTGTTTTTACATACGTGAGTCATGTTAACTATAAATTCTTAAAGTTTTAATCCGATTTTACGAATCCTTGTTGAAGGTGTCAGTGCAATGTTGCATGCTTGTCACAATCATGAGTCAGGAACATATTTTTGTTTTTAAGGGAGTTACCCTATGTAAATGTTTTCTTTCTTTTAAGTGACACAGGGTGGCTAACGATCTAGCATTTCACCAAATCTGATCAAAATTAGAGCAGCCGTTTAAACGCTATGTTTTTTAGAAAAATAACCGTTTTGGATTTTAACGCCCCCGGGAATTCCCCTAGATTTATCACCGACAATTTTGCCCTGCGTATCTAGACCATGTTGTCTAACAAATAACAAAGCTTTATTACTATTTCATTATTCTTTCTTTTAGATATTAATGCACTTACATTCCACCAAATCTGAATCCGATTGGAGCAGCCGTTCAAGCGCTATGCCCAAGAAAGCTATTTTTTTAGAAAAAAATACCGTTTTGGTTATTAACGCTTCCGGGGAATTCCCTTAGATTTATCACCCAAAATTTTGGTTTCTGTATTTCTAGACCATGTTGTCCAACAAATTTTTAATTTATATTTCGATTCCAATATTTGTTTTGGTAGATGTTGGGGCGACATGGTATGCCTGTCACAATCATGATTTGAGAACAAAATCTTATTTTTAGGGGATTTCCCTAGGTAAATTTTTTATTTCTTTTAAGTGTTAAATCAGTGCCTAATGCACCTACATTCCACCAAATCTCATTTAAATTGTAACAGCCGTTTAAACGCTATGCCCAAAAAAGGCATTTTTTTAGAAAAAAATAGCGTTTTGGTTTTTAACGTCCCAGGGGAATTCCCCTGGATTAGTCACCCAAAATTTTAATTTCTACATATCTAAACCATGTTGTCTAAAAAATGTCCAACTTTTATTGCGATTCCATTACTTCTTTTGGTAGATGTCGGGGCGACATGGCATGCCTGTCACAATCATAATTTCAGAACAAAATCTAATTTTTGGGGGTATTTCCCTAGGTAGTTTTTTTAGTTTTTTTAAGTGATAAATCATTGACTAATGCACTTACATTCCACCAAATCTTATTCAAATTGGAGCACCCATTCAAGCGCTATGCCACAAAAAGCGCAATTTTTCGTAAAAAATACCGTTTTGGTTTTTAACCTCCCAGGGATAATAAATATTTAAATTACTTCAGGAAGTTTCTTCACTTTATTGCAGGCAATGTCATGTTATAGGTTACAGGCAATGTCAAAACACTTTTACAACATCATTGTCCTCAACTTTTTAAGCAATTTTTGCTTAATCCATACTGCCTATCCGAATCTGCAAACCCAACCTTACCCAGTATTGCCGTTTAACTTCTCCCAGTATTGCCGTACAACCTTACCCAGTGTTGCCATTCAAGATCACCCAGTATTGCTACACAACCTCACCCAGTATTGCCATACAACCTTCCCCAGTAATGACGTACAACCTCACCCAGTGTTGCCGTACAATCTCACCCTGTATTACCATACAACCTCACCCAGTGTTGCCATTCAAGATCACCCAGTATTGCTACACAACCTCACCCAGTAATGCCATGCAACATCACCCAGTATTGCCGCACATCCTCACACCTCACCCAGTATTGCCGTACAACCTCACCCAGTATTGCCGTACAACCTCACCCAGTATTGCCATACAACATCAACCAGTATTGCCATACAACATCACCCAGTATTACTGTACAACCTCACCCAGTAATGACGTACCACCTCAACCAGTATTGCATTAAAAGCTTACCCAGTATTAGCGCACAACCTCACCCAGTATTGCCATACAACATCGCCCCGTATTGCCGTACAACCTCACACAGTATTGATGTACAACCTCACCCAGTATTGCCATACAACCTCACCCAGTAATGATGTACAACATCACCCAGTATTGACATACAACCTCACCCAGTATTGCCATACAACCTCACCCAGTATTGACATACAACATCACCCAGTATTGACATACAACCTCACCTAGTATTGCTGTACAACCTCACCAAGTATTGCTGTACAACCTCACCCAGTATTGCCGTACAACCTAACCCAGTTTTGCTGTACAGCCTTACCAAGTATTGCCGTACAACCTCACCCAGTATTGCTGTACAGCCTCACCCAGTATTGCATTACAAGCTTACCCAGTATTAGCGCACAACCTAACCCAGTATTGCCATACAACATCGCCCAGTATTGCCGTACAACCTCACACAGTATTGATGTACAACCTTACCCAGTATTGCCATACAACCTCACCCAGTAATGACGTACAACATCACCCAGTATTGACATACAACCTCACCCAGTATTGCTGTACAACCTCACCCAGTATTGCTGTACAACCTCACCCAGTATTGCCGTACAACCTCACCCAGTATTGCTGTACAGCCTTATGCCTTACCCAGTATTGCTGTACAACATCGCCCAGTAATGCCGTACAAGCTTACCCAGTATTGTCATACAACCTCACACAGTATTGCTGCACAACCTTAACCAGTATTGCCGTACAACCTTACCCAGTATTGCTGTACAGTCTCACACAGTATTGCCGTACAACATTGCCCAGTATTGCCGTACAACCTCACCCAGTATTGTCGTACAGCCTTACCCAGTATTGCTGTACAGTCTCACCAAGTATTGCCGTACAACCTCACCCAGTATTGTCCTACAACCTCACCCAGTATTGCCGTACAACCTCACCCAGTATTGCCGTACAACCTCACCCAGTATTGCCATACAACATCGCCCAGTATTGCCGTACAAGCTTACCCAGTATTGCCGTACAACCTCACCCAGTATTGCCGCACAACCTCACCAAGTATTGCCGTACAACCTCACCAAGTATTGCCGTACAACCTCACCCAGTATTGCCGCACAACCTCACCAAGTATTGCCGTACAACCTCACCCAGTATTGCCGTACAACCCCACCCAGTATTGCTGTACAGTCTCACCCAGTATTGCCGTACAACATTGCCCAGTATTGCCGTACAACCTCACCCAGTATTGCGGTACAGCCTCACCCAGTATTGCCGTACAGGTACATTGCCACCCAGTGTTGCTGTACAATCTTACCCAGTATTGCCATACAACCTTACCCAGTATTGCCGTACAACCTCACCCAGTATTGCCGTACAACCTCACCCAGTATTGCCGTACAACCTCACCCAGTATTGCTGTACAACCTCACCCAGTAATGACGTACCACCTCACCCCGTATTGCCGTACAACCTCACCCAGTATTGCATTACAAGCTTACCCAGTATTAGCGCACAACCTCACCCAGTATTGCCATACAATATCGCCCAGTATTGCCGTACAACCTCACACAGTATTGACATACAACCTCGCCCAGTATTGCCGTACAACCTCACACAGTATTGCCGTACAACCTCACCCAGTATTGCATTACAAGCTTACCCAGTATTAGCGCACAACCTCACCCAGTATTGCCATACAATATCGCCCAGTATTGCCGTACAACATCACCCAGTATTGACATACAACCTCACCCAGTATTGCTGTACAACCTCACCCAGTATTGCTGTACAACCTCACCCAGTATTGCCGTACAACCTCACCCAGTATTGCTGTACAGCCTTACCCAGTATTTCCGTACAACCTTACCCAGTATTGCCGTACAGGTACAACCCCACCCAGTATTGCTGTACAGCCTCACCCAGTATTGCATTACAAGCTTACCCAGTATTAGCGCACAACCTCACCCAGTATTGCCATACAACATCGCCCAGTATTGCCGCACAACCTTATCCAGTATTGCCGTACAACCTCACCCAGTATTGCTGTACAGTCTCACCCAGTATTGCCGTACAACATTGCCCAGTATTGCCGTACAACCTCACCCAGTATTGTCGCACAGCCTTACCCAGTATTGCTGTACAGTCTCACCCAGTATTGCCGTACAACCTCACCCAGTATTGTCGTACGATCTCACCCAGTATTGCGGTACAACCTCACCCAGTATTGCGGTACAACCTTACCCAGTATTGCGGTACAACATCGCCCAGTATTGCCCTACAAGCTTACCCAGTATTGCTGTACAACCTTACCCAGTATTGCGGTACAACATCGCCCAGTATTGCCCTACAAGCTTACCCAGTATTGCGGTACAACATCGCCCAGTATTGCCCTACAAGCTTACCCAGTATTGCCGTACAACCTCACCCAGTATTGCGGTACAACCTCATCCAGTATTGCGGTACAACATCGCCCAGTATTGCCCTTCAAGCTTACCCAGTATTGCGGTACAACATCGCCCAGTATTGCCCTTCAAGCTTACCCAGTATTGCGGTACAACATCGCCCAGTATTGCCGTACAACCTCACACAGTATTGATGTACAACCTCACCCAGAATTGCCATACAACCTCACCCAGTAATGACGTACAACATCACCCAGTATTGACATACAACCTCACCCAGTATTGCTGTACAACCTCACCCAGTATTGCTGTACAACCTCACCCAGTATTGCCGTACAACCTCACCCAGTATTGCTGTACAGCCTTATGCCTTACCCAGTATTGCTGTACAACATCGCCCAGTAATGCCGTACAAGCTTACCTAGTATTGTCATACAACCTCACACAGTATTGCCGCACAACCTTATCCAGTATTGCTGTACAGTCTCACTCAGCATTGCCGTACAACCTTACCCAGTATTGCGGTA